>PVJX010031537.1:0-21147 GCA_004027295.1 Dolichotis patagonum
AAAAAAATGCAAAACCCCACAAACACATGGAAATTGAATAAAACACTCTTGAGTGATCAGTGGGTCACAGCAGAAATTAAAGAAGAAATTAAACAATATCTACAAGCAAATGAGAATACAAATGCATCTTACTGGAACCTGTGGGACACAGTGAAAGCAGTCCTCAGAGGAAAATTTATTGTAGTGAATTCCCACATCAGGAAAACAGAACGAACACAGAAAAACAACCTGATGCTAACATCTCAAACATCTAGTAAAAGAAGAGCAAGTCAAACCCAAAGCCAAAAGATGGAGGAAATTATAAAGGTCAGGGCAGAAATCAATGCAATAGAGTTAAGAAAACAGTACAACGAATCAATGAATCAAAGAGTTGGTTCTTTCAAAGAATTAATAAAATTGATAATCCCCTAGCCAACCTTATTAACAAAAGGAAAGAAAAAACTCAAATTAATGCAATAAGGAATGGAAAGGGTGAAATTGCTACAGACTCTGGGGAAATACAGAAGATCATCAATACCTATTTTGAAAACCTCTACTCTCATAGTCTGGATAACACAGAAGAAACTGACAGATTCCTAAAAACATATGAATTACTAAAGCAGGGTCAAAAAGATGTAAAACTGCTGAATCCCCCAATTTCACTTAACAAAACTGAAAGTGTAATTAAATCCTTAACAACAAACAAAAGCCCAGATCCAGATGTATTCACTGTGGAATTCTACAAGAAATTCAAAGAAGATTTAATGCCAACACATCTCAAACTCTTCAATGAAATTGAAAGGGAAGCAATTCTGCCTAACTCATTGCTGGAAGCAAATATTACTCTAATAACAAAATCTGAGAAAGACCCAACCAAAAAAGAACTAGAGGCCACTCTCCCTAATGTACATTGATGCAAAAATTTTCAATAAAATATTGACAAACAGAATGCAACAAATCATCAAAAAGATTGTACACCATGACCAAGTGGGATTCATCCCAGGAATGCAGGGATGGTTCAACATAGGCAAATCAATAAATGTAATCCATCATATCAATAAAGACAAAAATAAGAACCACATGATCATTTCTATAGATTCAGAAAAAGTTTTTGATAAGATCCAATACTTATTCATGATAAGAACCTTATAGAAAATTGGAATAAATGGTCTTTACCTCAATATGATAAAAGCAATCTATGACAACTCAACAGCCAGCATCATATTAAATGGTCAAAAACTGAAAGTCCTTACCATAAAATCAGGAAGAAGACAAGGATGTCCATTATCACCATTCCTATTCAACATAGTACTGGAAATACTAGCCAGAGCAATTAGACAAGAGAGAGAAATAAAAGGAGTAAAGATAGGAAAAGAGGAAGTTAAATTATCATTATTTGCAGATGACATGATACTTTACATAGAAGACCCCCAAAACTCCATTGAAAGACTCCTAGGCATAATAACTAAATTCAGTAATGTAGCTGGATAGAAAGTCAACACTCCAAAATCAATAGCATTCCTATATACTAACAAGAAAATCACTGAAAGAGAAATAAGAGAGGCTACACCCTTCACAACAGCATTCAAAAAAATGAAATACTTAGGAATCAATCTAACAAAAGAAGTAAAAGACTTATTCAGGGAAAATTATAATACCCTGAAAAAAATTGAATAGGACCTCAGAAAATGGAAAGCCATCCATTGTTCATGGATAGGAAAAGCAAACATTGTGAAAATGGCCATTCTCCCAAATTATTACACAGATTTAATGCAATCTCAATCAAAACACCACTAGCATATATACAGATCTAGAGAAATCACTCCTAAAATTCATCTGGAACCAGAAGAGACCTAGAATAGCAAAGGCAATTCTAAGCAACAAAGGCAAGGCAGGAGGCATCACAATCCCTGACTTGTATCCTCCAGTAATTTGGATGGAGTAAGATTTTCAAAATTTTTACTTTTATGAAAGGTATCTTATTTTACTCTGTTTCTTGAAAAGAAGTTTCATTGGATGTATAAATTCATTTTGAAAGTAAGTGTTCAGTTTTCTAAAGCTTTTCTTCTAATATTTCCCATCTTTTATTGATGCTATGACAAGGCTAGTGTAATAAAATCAGCATGGTACTGGGATAAAAACAGACCTAAAGATCAATGGAATAGATTAGAAGATGCAACTACAAACACACTCAGCCACCTTATCTTTGATAAAGTGGACAAATATATTCACTGGAAGAAAGATAGCCTCTTTAACAAATGGTGCTGGAAAAAATGGCTCTCCATATGCTGAAAACTAAAACTAGACCCATGTGTATCACCATGTATTAAACTCAAGTCTAAATGGATCAAAGATCTGAATATTAAAACAGAAATAAAAGATATTAAATCTGTTAGAGGACAAAGTAGGTAGAAATCTTGAAGACATAGGGGTAGGTAGAGAATTCATGAACAAGAATCAAACCTCACGGGAAATACTTCCCAGAATCAATAACTAGGTTCACATCCTTCTAGAGAGTTTTTGCATGTTGAAAGAAATTTCCACCATAGTCAAAAGAAAACCCACAAATTGGGAAAAAATCTTAATGAATGGTCCCTCAGACAAAGGACTTCTGTCTAGAACAGATAAAGAATTAATAAAAATCAGATCCCCAAAATTCAAAGACCCATTCCATAAATGGGCATCTGAGATGAATACAGTTTTCAGATGAAGAAATATAAATGGCAAATAAATACATGAAAAAATGTTCAGCATCCTTGGTCATTAGAGAAATGCAAAT
The DNA here is from genome assembly GCA_004027295.1 of Dolichotis patagonum. Classification (NCBI taxonomy): domain Eukaryota; kingdom Metazoa; phylum Chordata; class Mammalia; order Rodentia; family Caviidae; genus Dolichotis; species Dolichotis patagonum. Next base: position 2,759 of record PVJX010031537.1, read on the forward strand.
TAAAACCACACTGAGATTCCATCTCACTCCAGAAAGAATGGCCAGGATAAAGAAAACTACAAAAAACAAATGCTGGAGAGGCTGTGGGGAAAAAGGAACTGTTCTTCAGTGTTGGAAGTATAGAGTGGTGCAACCACTGTGGAGGTCAGTCTGGAGAGTCCTCAAAAAGCTGGGATTGAAGTCCCCTTTGACCCAGCTATTTCACTTCTGGGCATATTCCCAGAACTGAAAACATCATATCACAGTGATATATGTGCACCCAAGTTTATAGCAGCACAATTTGTAATAGCCAGATCTTGGAATCAACCTAAATGGTCATCAACTGAGTAATGGATAAAAATATGTGGTATTTTTATACAATGGAGTACTACTCAGCTATAAAGAATTATCACGTTGAGATATTTATAAGTTAAATGGATGCAACTGGAGACCATACTCATAAGTGAAATAAATCAAACTCACATGTGTAAATACCATATAGTGTCCCTAGTTTAAGAAATGGTAAGAGTACATAAGATACAAAATACTCAATAAATACAGTGAAAGGATACAGTGAATCTGCATAAAGGGGAAAATAATATCTTAGGAAAATGAGGAAAAACAAATGAAGGGAAATAATATCTAAAATTATGTAAACACACTTAAGATAGCTAAGATGATTGTGCTACAAATTCTGTAAATTCCTGGCACAAAATGGTTAACAATTATAGGATTGGAACTATTGTACATATTATTGTATGGTGATCTGAGGAACTCTTGAAGATCATTATGTAAAATAACAACCCTAGTTATGCTCATACCACCTTGTTTTGAAGGCCTATGTTGTCAGTGTTTGGGGCTCTTTGCTATTGTTATATATTTGGAGTTTTTTGTTTGTTTTGTGTTTTTCTAGGAATTTGTTTTGTTTTGTTTTTCCCTCTAATACAGAATAGATAGGTATACTCATACATGTGTAGACTCATACATGTGTAGAACTTCTCCTAAACAGTTTATATGAATTAATTATATAATGCTTGAAATGAGCAGCTACTTTGAAGAAAAAGAGACACTAAGGTACCCAGGGCTGATTCTGTAGTGTCTTGCTGTGAAATTCAGCAATACTATTATTCTTTGTTCAAAGTGATTTTAGTCTGTTTTGTATGCTTAATTTCAACATATATGAAGGGATGGACAGCTATTTTGAAGAGAACGACAGACATTATGGCAGCCATTGTTGACTTCCTTGTTGTCTGATTTTGAAGCCCTAAAATGCCTTCATCATCCTGTCCTGATCAGTTTAATACTATTTTGTTTTGTATAAATTCACTGGGTGTGAAGATATCAACAACATTTAGAAGAAAACAAGAGACTATATGATAGACAGTGAAGATCTCCTGTTGTCTTCTTTGAAATCTGTGTCTCTTACATTGTTTTCTTCTGATCTGTTTTGTTCTGTTTAATTTTACCCTCTTTAAAATAAAATAAAAAATAAAATAAAAGTAAATGAAATATTAAGGGATTACAAGCTATCAAAAAGAATGAAATTACTCTTAAAATGAAAAAATTAGCAATAAATACAACTACTCAGGTTGGCATGTGAAAAACTTAATAAACTGCAGAATAGAAAGACAATAAATGGAAAATATAGGAACCAGATTAAGAGATGTTGAGAGTATGGTGAGCAAATCTAATATACATCTAACTGATATTCAGAAAAGAGAAAAGAGAAAATATGAAAAAGGGAGGAGACTGATATTTGAAAATAAAACAGACCAGAGTTTTTCAGAATTGATGGAAGATATAGACCCTTAGATTCAGGAACATTAACAAATCTGAAGCAGAATAAACAAAAAGAAATCTACTACTATATACATTGAAGCCAACCATGTAACTCCAAAGATAAGAAAAAATCTTAGAAGAACCACAGAGAAAGGACCATTTAGATGAACAGTCACCATTAGATGTAGAATCTTTTCATAGCATCAATAAAAGATGGGAAACATTAGAAGAAAAGCTTTAGAAAACTGAACAATTACTTTCAAACTGAATTTATACATCCAATGAAACTTCTTTTCAAGAAACAGAGTAAAATAAGATACCTCTCATAAAAGTAAAAATTTTGAAAATCTTACTCCATCCAAATTACTGTACTCCAAGAAGAACAACCATAAAAGAAAGGTCCAAAAGTAAAAACAAGTAGAGAGAAAAGATACTGATCAATATGTAGGCTGACCTAAGAAAATATTGACAGTATTAACCAGTAATAGCCTTTATTTATAGATAAAACAAATTCTATACAAAGGTTACAGGTAAGCTGATTAGAGAATAATAAGAAAATATCTTTTAAAGGAATTATTTCAGGAGAAAGATTCAGATTAACTCTAAACATTATTAAATTAAGTATTCATGTTGTATTTTGAGAGGTAAACACTAACAGAATAGAAATTAGCTGTACACTACCCAGACTAGTTACATGTACATATTAATTGTGCATCAGAATATTGTTTTCTGTAATTTCAGGAGCTCTTCTCTATGCATCACCTTGTAGAATGTACTTGAATCCAGTAATAGAAAAAGAAAGCTAAACTTGGGCATGATAGCACATGCCTGTAATCCCAACACTTGGGAAACTAATGTGGGTTGTGAGTTTGAATCTACCCTTGACTACATAGTGAGACCTTGTCTTAAAAAAAAATAGTGATCAGCCCTGGTTACTGGAGAAGTGATGAGTTTAGCACCACAAAGATGCCATTGAAAGCTGTGCTTAAAGAGAAGAGGTGTGTGCTGGAATCAGGCGGAGACATGGTTGTCATATGTTCATGTTAGAAATCTGGTGGTACCCAAGTTCTTTTCAGAACCTCATGAGGTCAACATTTATTTTCATAAAAATATTAAGATGCTATTTACCTCTTTTACTCTCATTTTCTTATAACTATATGGTGTTTTCCAGAGGCTACCTAACATAATATCTTAACATATTGAATGGAGAGGTGGGTATAAGAACCCAGCAGTCTTCTTTTAGATCGACACTCATGATATTTGTAAAAATTTAAGCACCATAATTCTTTTCACTAGTTTTTAAAAATATATAGTAATTTTTCATAAATCATAAGCCATTTAGGTTAATCAGCAGTAGTTTTTACATGAGTTAAATATCTTTAAATGTCTCAATTAATTTCTAATATGAAAAATGTAAATATAATAAACAGAAAAAACTGTGTTTTTAGTAATGTTTATGATTATAAAGGGATTCATACATTTGAGAAAATTATAAATTTGGTGAATCACTGTCTTGACAGAAAGGAAAATTTTATAGCCAAGACTCTGGATATGTATAGAGTTTTAAAGACATTTTGGAGGGGATTGAAATGTGAGTTACTTTGTAATGTTCCAAGATAACAGCATCTAGGAAAAATAAAGTGTGTGTACATGGGGGAGGTGTTGCTTGTTTTTCTTGCACACATGTTAGGCACTGTGTATTGTCTTCAATCTTTAGACACTGCTAAGTTAGAATCCTGAGATGTTTTCACAACTCCAACCTTGGACTGTTGTTTCAGGATAGACACCAATAAATAGAAGGTGTCTACTGGGAAGACAGAGAACATTTTCAGATTTTTAAAGGGGATAAATCAATAGTGTCTCAAAGGCCATGAAAGTTAGAAGGAGCACAAGTAGTCTTATGCAAAATTGACATAAACCTGAAACATAAACCTTTGCATTCGAACTGTACCAGAAATTAAAGTGGTATTATATGGGAAAATCAGTGTTGTAGCCACTGTCTCAGGAAGAATTTATACTTCTGAGTGCTTTGTTTGTTACTTTACTTCAGTTGAGGCCTGAAAAGTTCCCCTCCCCGCAAAAAGCTGGATGACCTCCTCACATTCTTCTGCCTTCTGGCCCATTCACTTTTTCTTCTTCAATCCTTAATTAAATCTTCTTGGCCTCTAGGAGTTTTTATTCCATATACAGCAAGTCTTGTACTTTGTCCTCTCACGGAATGAATTAATAAGCTTAACTCCCTCTTTGAAGAAGAGTTTGGAATGCCTTTTTGAGGAAATTAATATTCAATTACTAAGGCTGTCATTTCACCAAGTGTAAGAATAAAAGACAGAGCATAGCCACACTTGAGAATAATTGAAATCGAATTTCAGTTTGTATTGTGCCATAATGATTCAAGCTTTCAGGGGAAATTTTTATATTTACTTTATTATGGAAGTGACTATATATATATATATATATATATATATATATATATTGCTGCATCTCTATAATTAAAACTTTAACACATTGCTTCAGAAAAACATGGAACAGAGTGGCTCTTCTTACACTGGACATTGAAGTTTTAGATACATCCTATTTGACTACAAAATGCATAGCATTTATATTTTGTGTTTATTTGGCACTAAATAAGTCTTTCAAAGGACAATAAATATAATATTTTTGCAATTTGCATCATTTATATTTTGTAGTTTCCCATGACACTTTTGTGGGGCTAGCAGATGGATACATAGAGGTGATCAGGCCATTTCCGTAAGATTTCCCTTAACCTGCATAAATTTCCATCACAGAATTCACAGAATAATCTGTGTTGCTTAATTGTATAACTAAAATATTTTATAGTTACTAATAATAATTTAAATTCAAAGGAAAACAGTGAGGCAAGGAGAAAAAGAAATTTACATAACTGAATGTAAAACATAACTGAATATGAATGGAAGGAGAGCATAGCATAACATAAAGAGAATGTGATCAAAAGCATGAAACTATCACAAATGGCTATTGGATAAGTTAAAATATTGTTTGGCATTTGCATTTTACATTTTCTTTTTCTGAAAACTAAGAATAGCAGTTAACTTTCAGCAACAAGTGTTTTGTCTGGAAAATATTACTTTATCAGCATAACAACTCTATAAAATAGTCTTCTTTTTCCTTTGACTATGAGGAAACTAAGGTACAGAAACATTGTGACTTGTGTGATATATATTGTAAATAACATGGTAGGAATTAGTTTTTTGTTATTCTTCTACACATACCAGGTTTTTTACTTTTGCTTCTGAAAATGGTCGCTATATATTTCTGCATTTCTCAATGTAACTTTCTATTTATTTATGCCCCTATCAATTGTTCTTTCATTTCTTGAATAAATGTTGAAATTTAGAGATAAATGTAATTGCTTTTTAGAATTATAGCATAGTATTTAGCTAGTTTTCTGGAAACTATTTAGGTAAACTTTTATTAAAGACAAAATAGAATTAAAGACAGGATAATTTCCAAAAATATGCAAATATAAAATGAATAACTCCTTTCTGATCATAAAAGTAACTTTAGTAACAGAAAAAAAAAGCGGTTCTTAAGCTTCATTATAGTCTATTCAAAACATTTTTAAACAGATACCTTCAATTTCTCCTATCCTATGTAAAAACTAAACAAAATAAAACTTCACCCATTACTCTCCCTAGCCACTTAGCCTGCTTCAAATTTTCCCTTAATGAAATCCACATTCTTTGAAGGCTGGAATTTATTTTTCCTCTATAGTACCTACAACAATCCATGGTACACATTGGTACTTCATATATTTTGAATGAATGCATGCATTCATATGTGATGGAATTCACCACCTGTTTGCATGAGTCTTTTATTTCTGCGAATTTGCAACATACTTCAAATGAAATATCTTCTTCAATTAATTTAAAGTAATTTTCAAAAGTAAAAATGAAATTAAAAGGGGCAATTAACCTTTAAGAAATCCTCAAACTTATTACAGAGTATGCTATTGGAAAACAGAAGGGAATATACAAATATGTCAATAGAAATTGAAGAAAAAGATAAAATTGATAAATTCCTAAATAGTTGTGAATGTTCAATAACTATATTAAAAGATCAACATCACTAATTATGAAAAACATACAAATGCATTCAATAGAAGATATTACATGCTCACCTACAAAATCTGTAAAACTTTAAGACATAATATACAATATTATAGAGGAAAGATGAAATATGTATATCTAATGAGCTATGCAATCATCACTTCTTCATGGTTATTGGAATTCTAAATTGGTAAGGCATTTGGACAAAAATATTTTAACAATAGGAATCAGTAGTCTCAACATTATTCTGACATGACCTCATAATTTTACAAAATCAGTATTTAAAACTATAATACAATACTGTGCAATTGTAAGAAAAACAGAATGAAAAATCTTGCTAAGTACAGATACATAAATATAGAAGGAAAATATACCATGGTTTACTGTATATTACCCTTTATGGAAAAGGGGATAAAATGAAAATATTTGCCCATAATTATAAATTCATAGATTAAATCTAAAAGACTGCATTAGTTACAGTGTTACCTGTATGGTAAATTAAGTAGAAAGCAAGTAATAAGACACAGGGATAAGGGTAAGAGCTATCTGTTCTATATTTTTTAAAAAACTTGTAAGATAAGCAAATATATTACCTGCTCAAAAATTAAGTATCAGCAATTATAAAAATATAGGTTGCATAGAAATCCATATGTTTAGGTTGAAAGAAGTAATAATATGTAATGCTTTCTTTAAGATGTTGGCATATGAGATAAATAGTATTACAATTAAGTGAAAATTAAGGATGCATACAAATATTTATTGGCTGATACATGCATTGTGTGATGTTTACAATGACTAAATATTGGAAATGTCCCAAATATTGTGATACATCTATGCAATGATGTATTTTAAGAAGTTGAAATGATTTTTTAAAATATAGTATTATAGAAATGGATTAATAGAATACATTAATAAGGAGAATGGGGATAGGGAAACTAAGTAAGATACTGATGTGTTAAATAGGATTCCATATCCATAACATAAAAATTTGAAAGACATGCATACAAGTTTATTCATAAACCAATGATAATTTTTCTCCCAAGGTAGTGGGATAATAGGTAAGTTTTGTAAAGTTCTTCTAATATATACTGCAATTATAAAAGAAATTAAAAAATATTCAACACTGATTTAAACCTTTGAATGGCCCATGTCCTATATTAAGCATTTTTATCCCAGTCTCTTAAAAATCTCAAAACCACACAAGATCACGTTTGAACCACGTTTGAAAATCTGAGGCTCAGAAAGGTGGAATAGTTCACCCAATACTGTATTGCACAGCTAATGTTAGCTGCAAAATTCAAATCCAGGTCTTCCTGTTCCAACACTTACATCTTGATCACCCACTAAATTATTCAACAAAACACTCCTTGCAATTGGAAAACATCTTTCCCACTGCTTTTCTTTTTAAGTAGCAAATCTTTGCCTTGGTTGTCAGAACTTATGTTTTCGTGGGTGTGCTAATAATGTTGGAGCATTCCCTGATAGTAATTTAAATTAAACTATCTTGCATATATGAATTATTTCATTTTTTTTACAGTAGATAAAATATGCTAATTTGTGTAAATGGCCTTCTGGGTGCAGATGCTCACATTGAAAGGAGGCTTATCTTAAAAGCTGCTTGTCTTTCATTTGAGGCTTCTTTTATATGCACAGTTTATTTTTCTAATGCTGTCTCAATATAGGAATAACTAAGGAGGCATTTGTGATTAAATGAAAGAAAAAAACAGCTCTCTTGGCTTTGGTAAATATTAATGAGCTCATAGAAAATCTTGTTACTGGAGTGCGGCTCTCTTTTAAGATTTTCTGCCATCCTGGCCCTTTGTGGGCCTTGCTCCTTTGTTGCAGATTAGCATACTGGGTTGTGTGTGTCATTGTGAATTGTGCTTCAGCTCCTTTGTGTGTGCTGACAGAAGCCTCACCTTGGTCTATTATCAGGAGAGTCTAGGCATCTTAATAATATATTGGATTTCAGGAAGAAAAAAGCAAATCAAAATAATTAGTCTGACTTATTCATCGCAAAGCTTCACCACAAAATGGACACTGTTCATTTCTAGTCATGTATACAAAATCATCATTAACAAAATAGAATTCAACTTTTATTAATTTTCAAGTGAGATATAGTTCAGCATTTGAATTATTTATGTCAATATTCATACCTATATTGTATGTGTAAAATTAGTATGGCACATTTACAATTTGATTTAAATAATTTATTTTAGACCATACATCATTTCCACCTATCAGAATATATTTTAAAGTGACTTTTACCTTATAAGTAATAATTTTTCCCCCGGTATTGGGAATTGAACCAAGGAACTTCACAATCTCTATATATTTATAACTATATATAACTATAACTATATCTCTAGCCCTTTTTATATTTATCTTTTTAAATTTTGATACAAAGTTGTATTGCCCCATTGGGCTTAAACTTGAAATCCTACTACCTTTGCTTCCAAGAATGGTGGTATTATAGACATGTGCCACCAAACCTGGATAGTAGGACAGTGATATTTTTCATCTGTTAGGAACTGAGAAGATAATAGCGTGTTATTCCCTCTTAAGCCTGTATTGTTATCTAACTCGAGAATTTATCTATTTGCTGACTTCATTCCACTGTAGATATTCCTGAAATTTAAAAAGAGAAAAAAGACAAATAAGGGCAATTTCTTAATGAAGAAATGTAGGAATAATAAAAATTACCTGTAATAAATTTTAAAAAGTAATCTTGCCATGTCTATTTTTAATTCTCTATTAGTATAAAGGACTGTATGATGCTTATAAGGGAATTTTTAGCAAGACAACATTTTTTATCAAAAAATTTGTCATATAAGTCTGCTCACAGGAGGTCATAATTTCACACCCAGTTTTAAAACATGGGACCATTGTTTTTTAAAAAATCAAGAGAAATAAAGTAATTACTTGAAAACATTTTTAGATAAGAAAAAATTGTATTGTGTTTTCAAGAATTATTAATCTGTCATTACACATTTCTTCATCTACTTTCACAGAAGTTCAGTGTACCATTAATTTTTTTCCGTCATGAACAGAGAAAAATGAGTTCATGAATATGACATGAAGCCAGATGGTGGCTCATGTCTGTAGTTATGGTTATTGAAGAAGCTGAGCTGGAAGGATCATATGAACCCAAGAGTTGGAAATCAGCATGGCAACATAGTGAAACTCCACACCAAGAAAACCAGAAAGAAATAACAAGAGTTTAGAAACAAAGATACATTAATCCCATTGATTCATTAAAACTCTGCTCTGAAGGAAGCATTACTTTAATTTTCTTTACCATGATTTGAGTAAAGGATTTAAGTTCTTTTGCAAAGTAGGTTGTGGAAGTACTTTTATCAAAGCCAGTTTTAAATTTAGTTTATTGCTTAGTACTTTCCTGTTGTTTATAAAGCATAGCATTAATCCAGTAAAAATCTACTGCATTAGTAGTTGAGAAATAGGAGACCATTATTGAAAATGATTTCCTAATCTGAGTAACAAAGGTAACTGCTGAGAAAACTTTTAATAACATCAACAACTGCAGAAATTTCATGTCATGGTCACATGTGACCATCTTCCCAAGGTGGTTGTGTTGATCAGGTTTCTCTCTATGTAATAAAATACTTGTGATGATCAACTAAAAAAAGAGAATTGTTTTTGCTCATAATGTTGAGGTTCCCATTCATGATTGATTGTTCCCGTTGTTTTGGGGGCAAAATTCTACAGTCTCCTTCAAGGGCATGTCCCCAGTGACCTAAAGACCTCCCTTGAATAGCACCTCTTGGGGGACCAAGTCTTTACCACATGGACTTCTAAGAGGATGTTTAAAAATCCAAATTAGTAGAGGTAGCAAATAGATATCTAATGAAAATTTGAAAATGCACCCAGTGTCTGATTTAGCTTTGATTATTAACAGTTTTGAAAGAGAAATGAGGTAAAATAGTATTTACTGTAGCTATAATTAATTCAACTCAAAGTATGTTCCATTCAATTCAGCTGCACTATTAACATTTTACTTTAAATTTTTTGAAGTATTAACATCAAGATAAAATATGAACTATAGGTATTCTAGGATTCCTAGATGGTCCTAAACACTAACTATAAGCAAAATATTAAAAAGAAAACATTCAAAAACACTACAACTATATTTTGTAGTTACAAAGTAATTTTAAAAGGTTGACTTATGTTAAGAAAAAACATCAGAAAATTACTCAAAAGTTTTTTTTAAACATAACTAATTGCTCCAACATAGTTCAATGTCACTTGGCATTTAGAAATTTTGTTTAAATACAGCATTTTAATAACATTGTAATGATAACAATAATGATTTTTTCAAGCTGTCCATACCTTAATCAGAAGAACCTGTGAATATCCTGCATAGCAAGTAGAATTACACAGCTGTGATTAAAGTTAAGTGCCTTGAGGTGGAGAGATTATCCTTGATTATTTAAGTGGGCCCCAACTTGATTATTTTTGAGTCCCTAAAAGCAGAGAACTATTCCTTACTATACTGGAGAAAGATATGGTTATCGTACAAAGGAAAAAAAGAGACGTACATTTGTTGTTTGAAGCTGAAAGGAGGCTACCTGTGAAAGCATATGAGAAGCCTCTAGAAGAGAATGCATTTGTCCTTAAAGCTCTGGCACTTTGCTTTTAGTGCATGAATATCTGTTTTAGAATTTAAATATATGGAGTACTGAAATAGTAAATTTCTGTTAATTTGTTTTGGTATCAATAAATGCATTAGTATACATTTTAGCATGCTACTAAATAATGACCATATATATATATATATATATATAGTCACATCCCAATCTTCAGAATCTGTGAATGTTATGTGTATCAGTTAAATTTATTGTCAAATTGATTGCACTAAGAAATTCCTAGAAAGGTTATTGTATCATGGGGCTCTGTACTCATCTTGGATTAACCCACTAATATGCACAGTGAATAAGCTATTAGATGGTGAGGCTCAAATGGAAAAGATGAGTCATTGGGAGTGTGGTTTTTGGGAATAGATCTCTTGCTGGCTCTCTCTGAGTCACCATGATGTTTCTGCATTGGAGCTGGAAACCATGGATGAAACCTCTGAAATTGGGAGCCAAATTAAACCTCTCCCTCCTTTAAATTGTGGGTTTCAGGTATTTTGTCCTATCAATGCAAAAACTAGTACAGAAAATTAGTACTGGTAATAGGATTATTGTTGGGACTATACCTGACCATATGATTTAGAAGCTGTTTATAACTGGCTTGAGAGAGGAGTTTGGAAAAGTTTGAAGCAGATTAAAGAAAGCCTAAAATGCTACAGTGCCTGATGGGAAATTTTGATCAAAATTCAGAAGACAAGAATGCTGATATGTAGGTGAACAGTAAGGGCCAGGCTTATGAAGTTTCATATGGCAACAAAGAGTCTTGGGAATTAGACTAGATCACTTGTGTATAACATTTTGACACAGAAATTGTCTACATTTTTCCTAGTCCTGAGACTTTGTGGGAGGTTGGATTTAAGGAATGAGGAATAAATAATCTAGTAGAAGAAATTGCAAGATAGCCCAAAGTTCTGTGGCATGGATACTGCTGTATTCTGCTAACCAGATTTATAGTGATACCAGGGAGCAAAATTTAGAGCAGAAAAATTCAAAAAATTTAAATTTTTGCCTAAAAACAATAATGTGGGGCCAGGCATGGTGGCACATGCCTGTAATCCAAGTACCGGGTGGGGGACTGGGGCAAGAGAATTGGTGGGCGCTTGAGGCCAGCCTGGGCTACAAAGTGAGTTCAAGGCTAGCCTGAACTGTGTATCAAAACCTCATCTCAAAAAGACAAAGAAAAAAAAATGTGTAAATCAGAAACCAAACGAGGTGAGTTTGCTGAAGACATTAGCACCATTAAAGACATATAAAGTACTTTAAAAAGCAATGAGAAGAAAAATGTCTTGAGAGCATTTCAGGAATCAGCAAGACCCAGCTATTGTAGGTTCAAAAGTGCAAAATGATCAAACTTGCACTTGAAAAGAAAAGTCCTAGGTCCCAAGGTCCCAAGGTCCCAACTTGAAAAGGACCACTGAGGGTATTGTTTCCCCAGGATTCATTGCACCATGTTCAGCCATCTGAGCTTAGGAGCCCCTGCAACTATGGTCCAAGGGTTCTGTACCACTTGAGCTGTGGAAGACCTTGGCATTGTCCTTGATGTTTTTCAGGCATGCAGACAAAATGCAAATGTTGCCTGGGGAGTTATGGAGGGTTCTACCTAGCTTTTATCAGAAGGCCTGGAAGAATAGGCAGTGTGCTCCTGAGAGGTGCATGAAGTTCTGAGAACAAAGCCAGAGGTTCAGTGGAGATCCCAGGAAGTCAGGGATGTCAGGAATGTGGAGCATCTGCCTAGAAAAACTTTCAGGTGAAGAATGGAACCCACTCAAAAGAGAGGCCATCTGAGTTGCAATCAACAAAGGAAGTGTGGGGGAATATCCAAGCCCTTTGTAACTAACGTCTTACACCATATGCCTAAGTGCTAGACACAGTGCTACAGGATTTAATGTTTTCTCTGCTGTGTTTTGCTTTGCTCTGGTCTGATTTGTTCCTATTCCCCCACAGCTCCCTTTTGGAATGGGTGTTTACACCACACCACTGTATCTTAGGATTGTGTGACCTGCTTTTGAATTTTATAAGGATTCACAGCTAAGTGTTTGCTTTGAGTCTTAGAGAACACTTTGGATTTAGGCTTTTGAGCAATGTTAAAGCTATTGAGACTTTTTGGAAGTGATATTGTGTTTTTGATTGTATACAAACAGTAATATCATGTTAATTGTGATTACTAACTTGTTATTTTGTTCATTTGAAGGCTAAGTATTGTTTAAGGAGATACAATTAAATGTCAGTGTAACAAGGGGTGGATTCATACCATTTGATCTTAATTGTCAAATTGACTGGACTAAGAGACTGCTGGAGAGGTGATTGGATCACGGGGACATTACACTCATCAGTAGATTAATTCACTGATTTCATAGCTGTATATGCTGTTAGGAGATATGCAGAGTTAGAGATGAGTCAGTTGGGATTTGCCTTTGCACAAATATTTCTTTAGTTGGCATTCTTTGCTTTTTGGCTACTATGATATGAGTAGTGTTTCCCACCATACCATTCCTTCATGATGTCTTTGTCATGGAGCTGCTGACCGTGGACTAAACTGAAACCATGAGACAAATTAAATTCTCCTTTAAATTGTGTGTGTTAGGCATTTTGTCTTACAAATAGGAAAGCTGACTAACACACCACCTTATAATATGGCAGAGTAGATTTCACAGACATGATAAAGTTAAGGACCTTGAAACAGGTATATCCTTAAATAATCTGAGTAAAGTAAATGTAGGCATGATTGTTATAAAAGACAAACAATAGTTGTCAGAGTCAGAGAGGAGAGTGATATGATGATAGGAGAAGAAATTGGAATGACGTATGTTAGAGAAGGAAGAAGGGTCTACAAGATGAGGAATATAGAAAGCCTCTAGGCAGTGAAAAAGACAGAAGAGATTCTCTTTGTTGAGCTTACAGAAGGAACCAATCTGCCAACACTCTGACTTTGGAGCAGTGAAAAAGATTTTGTATTTCTGACCTCCAGAATTTTAAAAATAAATTTGTGTTGTTTTAAGTGACTCAGTTTGTAAGAATTTCTTAGAGCTATTGTAATAAACTATGGCAGACATATTTAAGATTGAAAGAGAGACGCTACATAGGCATAGGGTAGATTTTTGATTCTTTGAAAAAAAAATTAGGCTAGTACAATTATAAAAACTATTTTTATGTAAAAGTCCACTTACATTTTGCTGTTTTTCAGATTCACAGATAAAGTTTTATGTATTTATCGTATACATACTCTTACATATATATAATGAAATGATTAAATCTAATTAACATATTATTACCTCACAGAGTTAGTATTTTTATGGATAAGAACACTCTGCAGTTTTTAAAGTATTTCTTACCTCTGAATTGATGAAATTTAACTTTAAAAACTTGAAATGTGGTAGTTTTTTTGTTGTTGCTGTTTTGTTTTGGGGATCGAACTTATGATGTCACACTCACCAGGCAGGCACTTATGCCGCTGAGCTAAATCCCCATCTGTAAATGTGGTACTTTTTTTATAAAATGAATGTCGTAGTTCACATCTCTGTTTTCATACATTGAAGAGATTCCTCCTAGTCTGACTTTTTATTTGACTTACTTTGGCCCATGGGACTATATCAGATATTCTAAATAATGGCTTAAAATGATTTCACATTGAATTTGTTCTTTCTTGTATCTAGTGTTCCTTTTTCACAGTCTGAAGAAGGCTAAGTGTCTTAGTTACTTTCTTGTTTCTGGGACAAAATACCTGACACCCACAAGTTAAAGGGATTAAAGGTTTATTTTAGCTCACAATTTGTTGAAGTTTCAGTCTGTAATTGGCTAGGTCCAAGGCAGAGCAGCATGGCAGAAGAGGAACATTTCATGGCCTATCAGGCAAGAAGAAGAAAAAGCAAGATTTCCTTCTACTTTTCCTTTTTAATTCCATTAAGACTACAAACCTATTAGTTAGTGCCACCTATATCTAGAGAGGGTCTTCCTTATTCAGTAAGTCCATCATCCTCACCCAGATCTATCAGTGGGCTAATACAGTATCACACATGCATGAACAGTCACTTCCAAAAACCTCACTACTGAGTGCATGAGGCTTTAGAGGACATCTAGATGTAAACCAAAACACTAGGCTCCTAGAGACTGAAAGGCACCAGTAAAGGGCCTTTACAGGTATGATGCTCTCCTAAACCATTAAGCATTTTACAAGATAATAAACTTTTGTGTGTGTGTGTGTGTGTGTTTTTTGTACCAGAGATCGAACTCATGACCCTTGCACTTGCCAGGCGGGTGCTTGTGCTGCTGAGCAAAATCCCCAGCCCTAAACTTCGTTTTTTTAAGGTGCGAAGTTTTCAGGTAATTTGTTTATTTTTCAAGAGATAACCAACAGAATGTATTTACTTTCTTAGGCTGTAGGGTTCATTTCCCTGTTCCTCCAGTGGTTATAAGGAAGTAGCACCTAGATTCCTGCACTTAATTTCTTATAAGTTGTTTGTAGCCTATGATTTTTAGACTTTGCAACCTGTTCTGGAAATTGGATCAGGGGTTTCCTGAGCAACCCAAAACTACTTAAAATGAGTTGCTTAATTCATTCTCTTCAATATCACTTTTTATCTTCATCCTCCAAAATATATCCACTTAAAAATAATGATGTTAGCAGTATGTCTATAAAAGCTTTTCATCATTTGAATAGATTCTAAATGAAAAACAGTGTACTCTTGGCTACATATCATACGTGTTTTTAGAGGACTGTATCAATAGGCCAAAGGTGAGTTACCTAACCAGCTACCTACATGTTTTAGTATGATGTGGATTATTGTGGCTAAGGGATTTTTCCAGAGGCATCTTATGGCACTAAGGCAGAATATTTCTCCAGGTTTTCTAATATATTGAAGACCACCATAGATCATAATGGTTAAGGCTTTAGTTATGGATATAAAGTATCAGCCATCAAATTGTGGCTCCATTTCGTGATGGTCATTAATTTACCATACAGGTTCCCAATTTCCTCATTATTGTTTACTATTGTCACAGGACAATAATTGTACATATTCATAGGTTGTGAGAATTTCATAAGTTAATATACAACATGTAGAACACTTTTTACCCTGTTGGAAGTGCTCAGTAAGTGTTTATCATTGTGTGTTCCTAGTCTATTTTTCTGCAGCCAGGGTCTGCCTTGTAGCTATTCTGCTGAAATAATCTGAACGTTTCCTTACTGGGACCCTTGAGCCAAGTAGTTGAAATTAGAGCTTTGCAATAAGGAAACTAAAGACCCATTTGCTTCTGATAAAAATTTACTAGCAGAAAAATTCTTTAAAAAATAAGATATATGGAAACTGTCTCTGTTAGTCTCCCAAAAAGTTGTATATTAATTGTTGGGGCTCTAGAGAATTGCAGTTTGAAAACACCTTGACCAGATGAACTCTAAGGACTCTTTCAGCTCTCAGATTACAACATCATGGATACTCCTTTAATATTAAGAAGATGGTATTTATGTCTATACAATACAGCAAAGTTAACTGACTCCCTTGGGGATGGAAACTGCTCTTTACCATGAAGTCAGTCAACTGAAATAACTGTTTAGACTGCACAGCTGCTATCTCTAGCTCAGTGGCATAAGCGTCTGCCTGGCAAGTGCTATGTCATGAGTTTGATCCCCGGTACCAAAAAAAAAAAAAAAAGAACAGTTGAAATACAAAGTTATTAGAAAAGCCTTTTCATTTTGATAAAGCAACTCCTGAAGTTGTCTTGGGCTATGACTACTCCCATTTGCAGAATAATAACTCTTCTTTTATAGAAGTTGATATATAAGAATTTAAAATGAAAGTGAGATTTAATAATACTTGTTATTAATTTCATGCACATTTTTAAGGGATGGATTTTTCTCAAATAGTTTGAACTAAATAAGTGAATTTTATAATATTTAAGTTTGAAATATTTCTATTTGTGAACCACGATGCTTATATGGAGAAAGATGTATGCTCCACGTTTATAGTCTCTAACATGTAAACATAGGATAGAAACTATATTGCTGTCCTAGTTAATTTATTGCTGGGACAAAATACCCAACAACCATTAGTTAAGGAAAGAAGGACTTATTTTGTCTACAGTTTAGAGAGGGTTTAGTCCCTAGTTCACAGGTTCAAAGGCAGGGTGGCATGGCAGAGGGGCATGGTAGAAGAGACATAGTTCATGGCATGATATCAAGGAAGCAGTGAGACTTCCTTCTTTGTTCCCTTTTTATTCTATCCAGGCTACAAGCCTATTGGTTGGTGCACCCATATGGAGTGGGTTTTCCCTCTTCAAAATCCATCATCCATACCCAAAACTCTGTTAAAACAACGAGTGAACTGATCCAATAGTCACAACAATGATCCAGTCACCTCCCAGAAGCCCCACCTATGATTGCAGGAGGTTTTAGGAGGTATCTAAATAAAAGCCCTAACAATCATTTGCCTATGTTTCATTCTGTTGCTATGCATACATGCTTAGTTATTTGATGAATAACAGTATCTGTTATTTCCTTATGCAAAATGATGAATCAGATTTTTCCAATGTTGAGACTAGTCAGAGGCCTTTTAGAAATTTTTTTCTAACTCCTGAATCATCAATGTACTGACACTATTGTCCTGAAGGAGTTAATGTACATTTTGAAAAGGGTCTAATTTACTGGCTAATGGTATCTTTTCATAGGAATTACTTGGTTTTTGGAATAGGCTTTTATCTTTCTGCTTTTTGGTTAATTCAATTGAATTTTCATCCAGTCTACATTGTTTCGTTCTAATTGCAGTCAGCTTCATCTTCAAATGATTCTGTTCCAAAAGCTCATTTATGAATTGGTTATTTAGAACTTAGAACATACTTTTCCATAGAAAAATAAGAGCTACAAATGTTGGATATGTTCCCAGAGTAGCCCACAGAAGCCAATTAACCCATCATATGCCCAGTGCTAATGCTGCTGTCCAGCTGATTCAACATAAATAGCAGTAGGTGTGAAGGGAACATGCTTTCCAAAATCTGTGAGGGGAGGCCCAGAACCCATTCTTCTGTAGCAGGCCAGTTTGTAGGAGTGAGTACTTTTCTGTCTTCATCTCACTAACCTAAATCAGAACAAAGGGTGAACGTGGCCCAGCGATGACTTAGAGCAAGTAGGTCAGAATTTGGGACTAGAAATATCCAGGAACAAGGCCAGAGCTTGGGGCTAGAAATATCCAGGAACAAGGGATTTGTATAATAGAGGATAAGGAAAGTGGAGATTAAGAATGGTGAGTCACAAGAGTGTGGTGAAGGATTAGAGGGAGAAGCACAAAGAAAGGTTAAATGCTTCATCAGTGGGTAAGCATCTGACACTCAGTTAAAGGTTTCTGCAACCCTCACTTCCTCTTTATACTTTTAGTCGAATATAGATTCAGGATGATATAGAAGGTTTGTCTGCCAAAGAGCAGGCATGTAATCCATTAGGTTCCTTTAAAAGAAAGAACCCAATTTTTCTACTCACTCCCAACTCTTGCTGAGGTGGAGGAAGAAAATTAAAGGCGACTCTCAGAAGGATAAGTCAGAGGATGGGAAAGCCATGACAGAGGGCTTCAGGCAGGATAGATTTTGAGGAAACAGATATAGTAAAAGCGTTGGAGGGTCAAATGCGGGGGGGGGGTGGACTCTCAGTAGAAGGATGGTAGTAGAGGAGTCTCCTGCATTCAAGCATCCCCAAGTTAATCATAGGTCAGGCAGGCTGGGCTTCTTGGATCTGGTTTTAACAAGAGGGTTGCTAGAGATCTGTCTCAGGAGGAGGGCAGGAATTATTTAATGTTTCTTTGAAGAAGACAAATGGTATACTAAGGGAATCATTGTTTCCTTAAAGCTGAGATTTTTTAAAAATTTTATTGAGAAAGTAAAAACAAACAACCAAACAAAACAGAAAAAA
>PVJX010031538.1:0-21140 GCA_004027295.1 Dolichotis patagonum
GGGGGGGGGGGGGGGGGGGGATGTGGTATGTAGGCGGCAGGCTGGTTACTGGTTGGCTCGGCTCCCTAAGTTCCAGCATGTCGCGGATTTCAGGAGATGCTCTTGCTTCTGGTTTCCCCGCCTTGGGGTGGCCGCCAGCTTGGCAGACCACAGTCACTTTCCAGGGGGACAGGCTGCTTACTGGTTGGCTGCAAATGCACTTTCTAGGAAAGAAAAAGAGTCCTTTTTTACTATGTGTTCTTTTAGCCCAGTGCATTACACTTGTGTTTCAGGTATTACTAAGGAAAATCACAAGAATGACACAGCAGTTTTTTGGCAGCATCATGTGTCATATAGTGAGTAAGCAATCCTTCTTCTGGGAATCAGCAAGTTTGCATTGCTAATGAGGGCTACTTTAGCTTAGTGCCTTTCACTTATGTTTGAGGTATTTCAAAGGTAAATCAAAAGAATGACACACCAGTATTTTTCCTAACATCACTTGGCATAGAGTGAGTAAGCAATCCTTCTTCTGGGAATCAGCAAGTGTGCATTACTACTGAGAGCTAATTCAGCTTAGCGCATTTCACTTGTCTTTGAGGTATTTCAAAGGTAAATCACAAGAATGACACACCAGTGTTTTTCCCAACATCAACGTGGCATATATTGAGTAAGCAGTCCTTCTTCTGGGAATCAGCAAGTGTGCCTTACTACTGAGGGCTAATTCAGCTTAGTGCGTTTCACTTCTGTTTGAGGTATTTCTAAGGTAAATCACAAGAATGACACACCAGTGTTTTTCCCAACATCACATAGCATATAGTGAGTAAGCAATCCTAATTCTGGGAATCAGCAAGTGTGCCTTACTAGTGAGGGCTAATTCAGCTTAGTGCATTTCACTTGTGTTTGAGGTATTTCTGAGGTAAATCTCAAGAATGACACAGCAGTTTTTTTGCCAACATCATGTCACACTCTGGTGAGTAAGCACACACACTTTTTAGGAAAGAACAATGTTGTGTTACTACTGAATGCTTTTTCAGTCCAGTGCGTTACACTTTTTTTAAAGTTATTTCCAACGTAAATAACAAGAATAACACTGTGGTGTTTTTGCCACCAACATGTCACAGTGTGGTGAGCAAGCAAATCCATTTCCTGGGAAACAAAATGTGTGCATTATTACTGAGTGCTCCTTCAGCCCATTGCGTTACACTTCTGTATCAGGAATTTCTAAGGGAAATCACAACAACGAAACTGCAAATTTTTTTTCCCAACATCTCATCACACTGTGGTGAGTATGCAAAACAATACTGATGAAACAACAAGGGTGCGTTTTCACTGATTGCTCTTTCTGACCAGTGCATTAAACAGGTGTTTAAGGTCTTTCTAAGGTAAATCACAAGAATGACATAGTTAGTAGTTTTTATCCCAACTTCTTGTTACACCATTCAGAGTAAACAAATGCACTTTCTAGGGAAGAAAAAGAGTCCTTTTTTACTAAGTGTTCTTTTACCCCAGTGCATTACCCTTGTGTTTGAGGTATTTCAAAGGTAAATCACAAGAATGACACACCAGTATTTTTCCCAACATCACTTGGCATATAGTGAGTAAGCAATCCTACTTCTGGGAATCAAAGTGTGCGTTACTACTGAGGGCTAATTCAGCTTAGCGTGTTTCACTTGTGTTTGAGGTATTTCTAAGGTAAATCACAAGAATAACACCCACTTTCTAGGAAAGAGCAAGGGTGTGTTACTACTGAGTGCTCTTTCAGTTCAGTGCCTTACACTAGTGTTGGAGATATATCTAAGGTAATTCACAAGAATAACACTGTGGTGTTTTTGCCAACAACATGTCACTCTGTGGTGAGCAAGCAAATCCATTTTCTGGGAAACAAAACGTGTGCATTGCTACTGAGTGCTCTTTCAGCCCAGTGCGATACACTTGTGTATCAGGAATTTCTAAGGTAAATCACAACTATGAAACTGCAAAATTTTTTTCCCAACATCTCATCACACTGTGTTGAGTATGCAAACCAATATTCACGAAACAACAAGCGTGCGTTTTCACTGATTGCTCTTTCTGACCAGTGCGTAAAACAGGTGTTTAAGGTCTTTCTAAGGTAAATTACAAGAATGACATAGTAGTTTTTATCCCAACTTCATGTTACACCACACAGAGTAAGCAAATGCACTTTCTAGGAAAGAAAAAGAGTCCTTTTTTACTAAGTGTTCTTTTAGCCCAGTGCATTACACTTGTGTTTGAGGTATTTCAAAGGTAAATCACAAGAATGACACACCAGTATTTTTCGCAACATCACATGGCATATAGTGAGTAAGCAATCCTACTCCTGAGAATCAGCAAGTGTGCGTTACTACTGAGGGCTAATTCAGCCTAGTGCGTTTCACTTGTGTTTGAGGTATTTCAAAGGTAAATCACAAGAATGACACACTAGTATTTTTCCCAACGTTACATTGGACATATTTCTAAGGTAGATCTCAAGAATGACACAGTAGTTTCTTTTGCCAATCATTTCACACTGTGGGGCACAAGCAAACCCACTTTCTAGGAAAGAACAAGGGTGCGTTAATAAAGAGTGCTCTTTCAGCTCAGTGCGTTACACTAGTGTTGGCGATATTTCTAAGGTAAATCACAAGAATGACACAGTAGATTTTTTTCTGAAATCAGGAAACACTGTGTTGAGTAAGCAAACACACTTTATAGTAAAGAACAATGGTGCCATATTACTGAGTATTCTTTCAGCCCGGTGCCTTGCACTTGCGTTGGAGTTATTTTTAATGTAAATCACAAGGATGACACAGTACTTTCACTCCCAAAATCATGTCTCAGTGTGATGAGGAAACAAACCCACCTTCTAGGAAAGAACAAGGGTGTATTATTACTGAGTGTTCTTTCAGCCCAGTGCCTTGCACTTGTGTTGGAGTTAATTCTAAGGTAAATCACAAGAATGACACAGTAGTTTCTTTCCCAAAGTCATGTCTCATTTTGAAGAGGAAGCAAACTCACCTTCTAAGAAAGAACAAGGGTGCATTATTACAGAGTGCTCTTTCAGCCCAGTGCGTTTCACTTGTGTTGGAGTTATTTCTTAGGGAAATCACAAGAATGACACGGTAAATTTTTCCCAAAATAATGGCTCACTGTGGTGAGTAGGAAAACCAGCTTTCTCTGTAGAACAATGGTGCGTTACTACTGAGGCCACTTTTAGCTCAGTGTGCTACACTTGTGTTCCACTTATTTCTGAGATAAATCTTAAGAATGACACAGTGTTTTCTTTCACAAAATCATGTCACTCTGTGGTGAGTAAGCAAACGCACTTTCTAGGAAAGAACAAGGGTGCATTATTACAGAGTGCTCTTTCAGCCCAGTGCATTTCACTTGTGTTGGAGTTATTTCTTATGGAAATAGCAAGAATGACACAGTAAATTTTTCCAAAATAATGGCTCAGTGTGGTGAGTACGAAAGCCAGCTTTCTCTGACAGAACAACGGTTCGTTACTACTGAGGCCCCTTTTAGCCCAGTGTGCTACATTGGGTTCCACTTATTTCTGAGGTAAATCTCAAGAATGACCCAGGGTTTTCTTTCACAAAATCATGTCACTCTGTGGTAAGTAAACCCAGTTCCTAGGAAAGAATAAGGGTGGGTTATTACTGAGTGCTCTTTCAGCCCAGTGCACTACACTGTTGTGGCGGTATCTCTAAGATAAATCACAAGAATAACACAGTAGTTTGTTTCACAAAATCATACCGCTCTATGTTGAGTAAGCAAACCCACTTTCTAGGAAAGAACAAGGGTGCATTACTACTAAGAGCTCTTGCAGCCCAGTGCGTTACAGTTACATTGGATGTATTTCTAAGGTAAATCTCAAGAATGACACAGTAGTTTCTTTCGCCAATCATTTCACACTGTGGGGCGCAAGCAAACCCACTTTCTAGGAAAGAACAAGGGTGTGTTATTAATGAGTGCTCTTTCAGCTTATTGCGTTACACTAGTGTTGGAGATATTTCTAAGGTAAATAACAAGAATGACACAGTAGATTTTTTCTGAAATCAGGAAACACTGTGGTGAGTAAGCAAACACACTTTATCATAAAGAACAATGGTGCCATATTACTGAGTATTCTTTCAGCCCAGTGCCTTGCCCTTGTGTTGGAGTTATTTCTAAGGTAAATCATAAGAATGACATAGTAGATTGTTTCGCAAAATCATATCTCAGTGTGATGAGGAAGCAAACCCACTTTCTAGCAAAGAACAAGGGTGCATTATTACAGAGTGCTCTTTCAGCCCATTGCACTTCACTTGTGTTGGAGTTATTTCTTAGGAAAATCACAAGAATGACACAGTAAATTTTTCCCAAAATAATGGCTCACTGTGGTGAGTACGAAAGCCAGCTTTCTCTGACAGAACAATGGTGCATTACTACTGAGGCCTTTTAGCCCAGTGTGTTACATTGGGTTCCACTTATTTCTGAGGTAAATCTCAAGAATGACACAGGGTTTTCTTTCACAACATCATGTCACTCTGTGGTGAGTAAGTAAACCCACTTCCTAGGAAAGAATAAGGGTGCGTTATTACTGAGCACTTTTTCAGCCCAGTGCTTTACACTTGTGTTGGAGTTATTTTCAGGTAAATCACAAGAATGAAAGAGCTGCTTGAACAAGGAGGCCTTGTTACTATATCCACCAACCAGCAGAGGGGAAGCTACTTTCCAGCAGGAGTGCCCAGAATGGCAGCTAGATAGTTGCTAATTCTACCAGCTTATCAATCCTTCCTGCTCATTGACCCGTCCTCAGAGCCCAGCAAAATCCCAAAACTAAAGCTTCATGTGCCCAAAGCCTCCAGCCTAACCAAGAACAAACAAAATCATGTCACTCTGCGGTGAGTAAGCAAACGCACTTTCTAGGAAAGAACAAGGGTGCATTATTACAGAGTGCTCTTTCAACCCAGTGCATTTCACTTGTGTTGGAGTTATTCCTTATGGAAATCACAAGAATGACACAGTAAATTTTTCCAAAATAATGGCTCAGTGTGGTGAGCTTTCTGTGATTACCAAACTACCTTTCTGTGATTACCAAAGATACAACTGGAATTTCTCAAGTTATCAATGGGGAAAAGACAAAGAAATGAACAAACAAACGTATGAAAAACCCACATCTAACCCTGAACTTCTTCCAAAATTGCTCCTTTCTCTCTCTTTGAAACACTTTCACCCCAGATCCCCATCTCTATGTACCTTGATAACCAGATTCCTGCTCTCTGCAGTGTCTTTGGCACACAGCTTCATGAACAGTTTGAAGCTTTTCCTGTTTGAGAGACAAATCATCAGGAGGGACTGCAGAATAACGGCAGGTATGTGAGTTCAAATTCTTTTCATTTGAGAATGAAAGGACACAAACTGCCTGGATGAGCATTTCTAACGAAGTTCATGTAAAACCTATTAAAGCCCAAGGACTGGGATGGGAGCGCTCATACAAGGTGAATCCTATCCTCAGTGCCCCAGGACTTTCCAGGGCCATTGCAGAGGGATGAGGGCAGATATATTAGAGTAGATCTGTCACTTGCCTACTCTAGTGTCCTTATGGAGATAGGCAGGCCCACCTGTACACTTCTCCCCACATCCTGCTCAGCCCATGTACTGACGCACTCTGCAGAGCAGAGATGATAGTGTGCAGTGAGAAGTTCCTGAGCCTCAGGCACTCCAAAGGAAGGGAAACAAAGCAAACATTTTATGTGGGCATGGGGCATCTGCAGATCAACCCATTGCAGTATCAACTGCCTCAGCTGCCTTAATCCTCTTAGATGAGATAGTGCCCAGGGAGCTACAGAAGGGACTGAGCTCCAGAATGGGACTCACTAGGCCCCAAGTAACAGAACTGTCATGGAAAACAATTTTAGTTAAAGAAGAGGCTCAGAAGAGATGACTGTACCCTCCATGCCACATGCCATATGAGTCTAGCTCAATATGCCCATAAAAGGCAGGGTTGAAAGATTGCACATCTCAGAAAATTCTTTCAAATTTAAGAGCTGATGAAGGACAGGCAGATCCTAGATCTCCAGAGGAAATTGCCAGTGCCCTCTCATACCTTACCCTGGCCACCTTGATCCAGTGCTCCACTGTTTTGGCCCTGTCTGTGGCCTGCATGCTGGGATCCTCAAGGCATGTGGTGATGACCCAGTTGACCATGTAGTTAAATTGGGCAATGGGGGCCCAAATGGTAGGTTTCAGGTGCTCCTTTCCTTTTTTGTTCCTCTGGGTCCAGATAGAGCCCAGGCAGTCACGGGGTACCACCTTCTATAACAACTCCTGTGGACAAATGTCACATGGGCATACTCCACCCCTGCTACAGTCTGTTGTTTCACCTGGTGACAGGTAGGTAGCTGTGGTCTGAATTGGAGATCACAAAGCTATAGATATGGGCAGAGTTTTATTCTCTCCCCACTGCTGGTGGCCAACTTAGGAAGACCCAGGACCCAGCACTGATGTGAAAATCAGTAAGATTTCTTCCTTGACCATCCTCAAATTTCCAGCAATAGAAGACTTCTCAGTCCTGCTAATTCTGAGATATTTTCTTTTCCTGATCTCGTCTGCCCTCTGTTCCTATGTCCACTTAGGTGGCAAGTTTCCTGTGACAACTATGACTAGAGGATCTGTCTGGGTGTCTGATGTAGAATATAGTGTACTTCAAATGCCTACCAAGTGGTAATTGTGGTCAGGTCTCCTGGGAAGATGGCTAGGTGATGCATGCTCCTGCCTACATCTCTGTGAATAGCCTCCTATATCATGTGGGCCTGATCTCTGTCCTGCTTCCATTTGTCCAACCTTAGTTGGACTTTTTGTCACTTTGTAAAGCTGCTGTCATCAGTACCCCATCTCCATTTCCTTCATCCACATGAGGACAGGGGTGGCTTAGGTGCTAAGAGATAAGTACAGGTGGCGCAGTACATAGGATATGGAATTGTGGTCTGTCATACATCCATGTAATCTGGTCAAGGAATGGTTGGACTGAGATGAGAGGTGCAGAAGGATGGGCTTCCCCTTCCCTGAGACCCACAGAGCTCAGCTGCTCACCACATCCATCTGGGTCAGTTGTTGAGCTAATAGCTTGGGAGAGAAGGCTAAGAGCACCTTCTGCATGGACCCATCCTTCTCTGTTTCAGAAGAGAGGCAGGAGGGCTCTGCAGCTGGATTCTGCTGCTCTCCTGTCTCCAGAGGAGACTTTTTCTCTGGTACTGGCTCTGGTTGCAGAACAGGCTCATGTTGTTGGTGACATGGAGCAGGAGCTAGAAAGGGTGGAAACTCATCAGGTTAGTCACTTCCCAGCAACCCGTCAGGCACAAAAAAAGACATCGATGCTCCTCTGGGAATTCCAATGCCCAGTTGAAACCCATGGAAGTCTTCCAGACTGTGATGTTTGTGCCTCACCATCTGTTTGTGCCTTATTTGGCTCTAGATGTTCCACTTCAGCAATGAGAAGGTGCAAATCAGTCTCCAGGTGTGCTCCAGGTGTGCTCCAGGTGTGAGCCAGGTGTGAGCCAGGTGTGAGCCAGGTGGGTTGACCTGTATGCAAGCCTCTTTGATTGCAAATTTGGGAATGTACAGTGGATGGTACCATTACATCCAGTTTTCCAAAAAGGAAGAAATGGTACTGGGGAGAGATGAATGAGCAGTGGAGTCAGAGACCTAGCCTTGCCTTCCAACTTGTCTCTCCAAGAGAGCCTTGTGTTTTTCCTGGTCCTGTCTCTCTGTCTCGAGGACAACCCCACCCCACCCCCAGCCCCCTGTTACTGTCCTTGCATTGGCTGACTCTGTCTAGAAAGGCTAATTCTAATCCTATGAGTCTCCACTTCATACCAATGTTCCTTTATGAAAGAAGCAAATGCAAAACTCCATGTATCTCAGCTCTCAGGGTTGGGCTCCAAGCAGATCTGAGAGCAGTCTGCTCATCCCAACTTCAGTCTGGCCCCCAGTTGCCCTGAGTTGGGATGGGTAGATTGATGTGGAGGGCCAGCAGGACTGAGAGCTAGTGTGCCCAAGATGAGGCTTGCAGGTTCTGGTTTTGAAGCTCATTCTCCCCTCTCCTTTGCAGGGACTCTAAAAATTCCTCCCACAGCACTATCTGACTTACTTCTGACAATAAAAACTCAAGAGCATGTCTCTCCCATAGAATCAAAAAATATACCAGCACCAGGATTCTGTCATTGTCTCCTTAACCAAAGTCCTCGTATTCATCTCTCATTTCTCACCACTCCTCTGTTCTGAAAGTTCACCCAGTCCTAAGCTGTGTCTTGTGACATCTACATTGTTTGTCTACCTCCCAAAGAGAACTTGAGACCAGCAGTTGTTCTCTTCTTTGTTCCCAGGAATATGCTATAGATCTGGAAAAGTTACTGGACAAAGTAAATGTTACATAGATGCAGGCTGAGTGAATGAAATCTCTAAATAACTTTCCTTGCTATCTGAGCATGCTTGAAGGCTCCCTTCAAGGGAACAAGGGCTCCCTTGTTTATTGTGTATCAAGGGAAAACACCAGCTAGAAGAAGTCATGAATGTTTTTCAGACATGGAAATCCTGTTTGATTTTACAAATTTTTACACATATGGATGGACATGGACTACTGAGGCAGAGAAGCTCTTCACTGAAGACATAGGAAAAATAAATATGAATGAGGACAGCCTGTCCAGCACCTGTTCTGCAGCCCAAAGTATTGGGTACTGGCTTGCCCCATCTTATCCCACAAATCCCTACAAAACCCTGTGAGGTTTATTGTTACTAGTCCACATTTTAGAGGGGCATAGAGATCCCAGAGAGCTGCAATTGCATTGCTCAAACACAGTGTGTGATGGTGTCTGTA
The DNA here is from genome assembly GCA_004027295.1 of Dolichotis patagonum. Classification (NCBI taxonomy): domain Eukaryota; kingdom Metazoa; phylum Chordata; class Mammalia; order Rodentia; family Caviidae; genus Dolichotis; species Dolichotis patagonum. The sequence continues at coordinate 8,837 of PVJX010031538.1, forward strand.
CTGTGCCATGGTGGGCACACTCACCCCTCAAAGAGCTTGTCCATGGAGTAAGCGACAATATCAAAGCCGCAGCATGAACAGTGGAAGGTGGTGAATTAAGAGATGGGTCTAACTGGGATGGATGGTACTAGAACCCCACCAACTTCTCCCATTGGCTTGGCCAGACTCCTCATCCTGAAGGTCGCCACTACCTTCAGGGAGGATTCATTGTCACACTGGAGAAAACAATGAGAAACAGAGTCAGGAGCAACGGCATGAGCCACCAGAAGAACGGGATCCAGAGTTCAGACAAGAAAGACTAAAGCCTTTATGTTTGGGGACCCCAAGGGCATGTGTGTCCATGGTGAAAAGGATTCAAATATTTTCACACAAAATTCAGTTTTAGGACCAAAGAATGATAAACAAGTTGTAAGGTAGTCTTATAAGGTAGCCTTTGAGCTGTGGAGCAGCAGCACCTGCCTTTATTAATAACCTGCATGAAAAGCATTATCCCACTGAGTCCTCCAAAAACATCCCCACTGAGAGATAAGAAAAAAAGTTTCTGTATGACAAGTGGCTGCTCAGTGGCACGTGTGTCAGAACTGAGAATCACCCATAGAAGTAGTGCATAGACTTCCCCCTAAGGTACTTGCAGTGCAGTCTCCTGCTGATACAGACTGGAAGGTTCTGGGGAAACCTACTTTCCTCCATGTGATGAAGAGAGTTCATGGGACAAAATGCTGGCAAATCTTTTTGACTGAAGCTGCACAGCTGTTTTCCCCTAGGTTAGTTTACGGGGAGCCCTGCAACATCAGTACTGCAGCACCGTTTCCCTCAAAGACACAGAGATTGGGAGATGCAGATTGGCCTCAGAAGCAGTCCTTCTGGGAAGCACCTTGACATGTGGTCTCTGGAATTATGACCAAATACATTTTTGTTGTTAAAACCACCACTTGTGTCATTATGTTATGCCAGCCTTGAAACCTGACATCACTTATTAGGACACAGCCTCACAGCCTGATCACTGCACGTGACTATGAATAAGACGGTGTTGAGTGCTGCCTCATCCAACAGTGGTAAAAAATGAGCATCTGCCAGAATTTACCTGTCTTAGTGTAACACTGTGCAGCCATGGGATGGCCCAGCTGCTACCTGGTACGGCTATAGGAGTATCCTTTTATTTTTATTTTTTGGTACTGGAAATTGAAGTGACATGTTCTTGAGATGACACTACAGAGAAAAGTGCTGAGTAGCTTAACAATTCTTGTTTTGTGAGTGTACATGACTTATTTTTTGTGAAGCCTTCCTGGTAACAGTTTGGAAGTGCAGATGATGCATTAGAAAGATGTTATTTACTGCATGTGGGACACTTGGGGCAGTTAGGTAAAATGGTGGCAATAAACCAAGTTGTCCACAGCTTGATTTAAAGGGAAATAACTCAAAATGTTTTCTCTGATTCTATAAATGCATGATACAGCTATTTAAGTTACCAGGGTATATAAAGAAGGCCAAATTCCTTTGGCTATAGGAATGCATTTAATTTCTATGGTCAAGTCCTTTGCCACCACCCAGGGGAGTCCCCTTTCTTGCATTTTAGTCCTGAGACCAACCCGGTCATCATGAGTTCTCACATGCAGAGACCCACCTATGCTCACTCGCACCCTAGAGCAACACTGGCCACTACTGGTTTTGACATGTTCCTGCTCTGGGTCCCAGGAGACAGAGTTGTCACATCGTGTGCTGATGATCTGCAGGTAGCTCTGCAAAGAAAGTTCTTAACATTTGTGCCACAAGTTATCATTCGCCCCTCCTGGCTGTCCGTGCAGAGCACACTGCATAGATATCTCTCCACACTGGGCTGCCTGAAAGAATCTGGATTTCAAAACCAGATGATATTAATTTAACAACAGTTGTTACACTGCATACTGTTACCTTCTAAAGAGTTGCTCAGATTATCAGACACAGGCATGCAAAATTAATCAAACAATATGAGCACTAACTGTTCCTTTCCTTAAACTAATAGAATTTGTAACACTATTATCTAGCTCTCTTCTGTGTGTGTGTGGGAGGTCGAGGTCCTGAGGTCTGGCTGGCTGCCCTGGCAGAAGGGAGAGTCTGAGCACACTCAGAATCCCCGCTCCTCTGCACACCGAGTAGAGTATCCCTGCCAGGGCTGCCCCGCTCGGAGCCTGCCCCGCAGTGCCCCGCCTTTCCTAAACCTACTTCTGCCCTTCCTGAAGCTCAATCCCACCCTTCCTCTGAGCTCATTTCTGCTCTTCATCTTCAGTCTATATATACTCCTGTACTTCCGTAATAAAATCGAATCTGCGCCATCAGCCTGATCTCCGGAGTCATCTCTCTGTCGCCCCTTGCCAGTCCCCCGCAGCCTCAAAAAGGTTGCATGTGTGTATGCATACATATTTATAATTTTTTCTTTTTCCTTTCCTTCTTCTCTCCTTTCCCCCATCCCAGTTGTTCTCTGCCTTTGATCAGTTTCTTTCCCTTTCATAATATCCACTATAGATTTTGGATCTTAGTTATTCTTTCAGTTTCTCACACTAGGGGTACAATATGGTGTTTACATATGGGAGTCTTATTTATTTTACATATGAGTATGATGTCAAGTTGCATCCATTAAACTTTTATAGGTAAGTGGATGCATCTCAAGACCATACTCATAAGTGAAATAAATCAGACTGATGTATAAACATTATATTGTCTCCCTCCTATAAGAAACTGAAAGAGTAAATACAACTCATAATCTACAATAGATATCAAGAAGAGGAAAGAAACTACTCAAAAGGAAAGAACAACTGAGATGGATGAAGGAGAAAAGACAGAAAAAGAAAAGATATAGATAGATAGATAGACATTACTAATTTCTTTTTGCTCATTGAAGCAAATGGTTTCTGCTTTTCTTCTCTGATTAATTTTGCATGTCTATGTCTTACAATCAAAGCAACTATTTTGAAGATAACAATTCTCACTATATTAGCCCTTTTTAATTTTCTATTACCTTATGAAATTCTCTATCACTATTTTTACTGTTTTTTCTCTTGAAATTAAAAAAGATATTGCATTATATTATGAGAAAAAACCTCTCTGAGCTGGTAAGAATTTTAAAGAGCCAGTGGGTGGGGAAACAGTATGTCTGGGGAGCCCTCAGGTGTACTGGGCCAGCCTTCTGAAGTCCACTTCTCCATCTGAGCTCCAGTCTGCTCTCTCAGTAAGTGGCATGGCAGATGGGCTGGTGAGGTGGCCTGCATGACTGCCAGCCCCAGGGGCCCTCTTGGGTGAGGAAGATGGACTTGTCTCTGACCTGCTGTAACTGAAGCCAGGAATCCTTTCATTTCCCCATGGATACAAGCTTCCTCCAGGCCTCACCTGTCTTCTGTATTTTAAGCCCATGGTTGTGGAGAGAGCCCACCTCCTGTTGCCTTTTCCTATGTCACTTCACTCAGAGCACTTGTTGGCTCATTTTTACCCATCCAAACTCCTTTTTCAGTTCATGGCTCATCTGCAGACTTGCAAATAGCATGCACTTGCTTCTTAATGTGGAAGAGAAAACAGGAATATGATTTACCCAAAATCCCATGTGAGCTGTATCCTTTTTGCAAAATGTTCTCTTTTGGCCTGGATAGATCATTTAAGATTCCTTTCTGGTGATTCAATCTCCTAAAACCCTTCCCCAGGTACTCACCATCCATCCATCTGTCCATCCATCAACTTAAGCAGCAAATATGGTTGAGTATCCATAGAAGGCAGGCTCTTCTCTGGATCACTTTCTGAGGATTCAACAGTAAACCATCCAACCAAACAAGCAAACAATCCTAAGTACACGGTGTGTCTATTCTATTTGGAAAAGACAGACCATAGCACTCCTCCCTCTAGTCTGTGACCAAAAAGAACTATTCCATGCAGAAGATGCTCTTGGCCTTCTTTCCAAACTGCTGGCAGAGCATCTGACCCTGCCAGATAAGAACAGCAGAGCAATGTGGTGCAGGGTAGGGGCAGCACATCCTTCTGGTAATGAGCATCTCAGTCCCACCATACCCTGACTGGATTTCGTGAATCTGGGCCAAGTCAAAGCTCCATATCCTGCCTACTTTGTAACCTATATTAGTTTTGTAGCCACTAAACTGCCCCAGGCAGTTGGATTTTGTGCACTGCCCACTACTGATGAACAACTCAGGATGACCCAGGACCCAGCACTGATCTGGAAATCAGGCTGATATCAGTAATGGAGATGAGACACTGACAATACTAATTTCACAAAATAACTAAGAATTTCAATTAAGATTGGACAAATAGAAACCGAATGCTAGAGAAAGGTGTCCACATAGATGCAGACAAGTGCATGTGTCACCTAGCCATCATCCCAGGATAGCTGGCCAGCCTTATCACATTATAAGTATTTGAAGTACATGAGATTCTACAGCAGACACCCAAACAGTTGCCCTAGTAGTAGCTGTCACAGAAAATGTGCCATTGATGTGGACAAAAGAGCAGAGTCCCTGAAACTGGAAATAAAACAATATCTCAGATTTACCAGGACTGAGAAATCCTTTGTTGCTGGAAATTTGTAAGGATGACCAGAGAGAAAAATGCCACTGATTTTCAGATCATTGCTGAGTCCTTAGTCATCCTGAGTTGGTCATCACCAGTTGGCAGTGCACAAATCCAACTGTCTGCAAAAATCTCTGTCTGTATCTACAGCTCCCTGATTTCCAACCCAGACCACAGCCATCTATCTGCTTGTCATCAGCCAAAACTATTGACTCTAGCCGGAGTAGGTTCTGCTTATGTGACATCATCTTCCTCCACAGGAGCTGTTCAAGAAGGTGGTGCCTTGTGAGCCTGGGCTTCTTCTGGACCCAGAGAGACAAAAAAGGACAAACAACATCTGGCAACCACTGTTCAGGCCACCATTGTACATTTCATCACATGACCACCTGTGATCACCAGCATGAAGGCTGCAGACAGTGCCAAGGCCATGGAGCACTTGGATCAAGGTGGCCAGGGTAAGCTGTGACAGGGAGCTGGCAGTTTCCTCTGGAGGGCTACAATCTGCCCATCCTTAATCAGCACTTGGTATTGAAGGTTTTCCTAAGATGTTCAATTCTTCAGCCCTCCCTGTGGTGGACACCCTGACCTTAACTCATGTATCATATGGTACAGAGGGTGTGGTCATCTGACCTGAGCTTCTTCTTTGAGTTTAACTAGAATCTTTCTCACTGAGACTGCTATCACTGGGGCCTAGTGAGTCCCTTCTATGGCTCTCTGACTGAGCCTTCTCTGATCTAGGAGGGGAAAAGGCAGCTGAGACAGCTGAAACTGGAACAGGCTTATCTCAAACTGCCCCCTTCCCAGACACTAATATCTTTGTCTTCCTTTCTAGAATTAGAAGTGCCTAAGGCTCAAGAACTTCTCACTGACTGCCAGCATCTCTGCTCTGCAGAGCACGGCAGTCCATCGGTTGAGCACAATGTAGGGAGAAGTATCCAGGTGGGCCTGCTTTTCTCCATAAGGACACCAGTGTAGTCACGAGCCATGTCTATTATACTAGATCTGCCCTCTTTCCATTGAACAGCTCTGAAAGGCATTGGGACACAACAGACACTGAGAGAAGGAGAAACATGGAGGCTGGAATCCCTAGGCCTCCCTGTGATCTCAGGCAAGGTTTCCGACTCAAGACAAAGTTTACTCAACTTTTAAGCACAGCTGTTGGCAAAGAGACTTTCAGGTACTTGCTAGACACTAATAGAATGTTCTGTCCAACTGAAACCTTAATTATCAAAACTGTCAAAACAGCTGTTCTGCTGAAATGGGAAGAGGCCAGGACGATCCAACGAAAACTCCCATCACAGATCGTTGGCTCCTTTAGTTTTCAGATGAAACACATTAGAAAATTTCATATACAATTTACATCCTTTAAATTATCAAATAAAAGAAATTTTAACTCCTACATCTCCCCATTATCCTGAAATTTCTCCTTTTCCATGTCTTGACAAAATTTCCCCAAAATGCCAAAAGTTGTTTACCAAAGACACTTCAATGAGCTAGAATCTGCTCCTCAAAATCAATTAGAGGATAGGACTTAGGGTGAACGTGCTTAGGTGAGGAAGGGGTGAGGTTGGGAGGGATTCTTGTCTTTCTTTTCTCTCTCACTGAAAGTCTAACCAAGAAATTCAAGCTGTGTCTCTTCTGGAATGATAGGAAGAAGGATTGTTTTGTCCTTGATTAGGCTGGGTGTGGTACTGGAATGGGGGGGTTCATCAGCTCCTGGTACTGAGATGTAGTGATGTCACTGGGCAATCTAGAAAGGGTTTCAAAGCTGGCAGAATTAACAGGTCTCTGGCTTCCATGCTGCCCCTCCTGCTGTCAGGTAGTTTCCCATGTGCTGTTAGGTGGATGTGGTGAGGCTTCATTCTTTCAGCAAAGAAAGTTGGTAAGGAAATTTTGGCTTGTTCCTCTTCTGTTTCTACTTATGCTCTGGCACAAGGGGATGCCCTGTCTGTCACAGAAACTGGTATATCAGCCCTGTCTGTCACAGAAACTGGTACATCAGGGAAACCCTGTGGGACAGATGGTCTAAGGGAAGCTCAGCCCATGTCACAGAGGTTTTACTTGAGACTGATGTTTGGGTTTGCTGTCACTCCCCAGTGGTCCCTTTGCACACTCCATTGATCATTCTTAGGACTCTTACATCACTGCCCAATGACATTATCTCCAGAAGAATTATTAGAAGTATCTTAGGGACTCATACAGCCCCAGTGCATCCTAACTGACCAGATCTCAGACAACATGTCTCAAGGAATTCCTTTCCCTGTCAGAGTTGGCCTTTTGGGAGGCCATGTCCTAAATAGATGAGCAGAAATCTCTGCCCAGGAATGCCCCTGGGTTATTTCTCAGAAGAGGTGACATATTGGGTATGGTTTCCAATCTAACTTATGGGGCAAAGATTCTAGAGAGACTGTGGCAAGTAGTATTCATTCCCCTCTAGCCCTTCTCTCCTTTGGTCATGTAGCTTAAGATGTCACTGTACAAAGACCGGAACAAGTCCCTGGAAGAGATTCAGTCAGAGTGGATTAGGGGAAGACATAGAAATGAGGACCTGTATTCATTATTTGTCTCATTTCTGAGACAAACTACACAACACCCAAAGTTAAAGGAGGAAAGCCTTAATTTTAATTCACAATTTGTAGCATTTTCAATCCATAGGAAACTGGTGCCTAAAGTAGGGTGGGATGGCACAGAGTCATGGCAGAGAAAAATAGTGCCTGGCAGGTAGGGCATGCAAGAAGCCTTTGATCTTTCCCTTCATATTACATCCAGGCCACAAGGCTATGGTGTGGTGCCACACCTTGGGTGGGGGGCAGGATGTGGTTCTGTCATTGGTAAATGAATTCAGACACACTCAGAACTATGCAAAACCAATTAATGATTAATCCAGTGTCACAGACCCTTAATGCCAATATCACACCCTAACCCAGCATCACCTGCACCTATAATCCAGCTACCTCTCAAAAGCCCCACCTTTGAGTGCATGAGGTTTTTGGAGTGTTGTGGAGAAACTGGGTCAACAGCAGCCAGGATCTTAGGAAAAGAAAAGAAACTTTGTTTAATGCCAGGAGACATGAGAGGAGGAGTCCCCAAAGTCTGATGTACTGATGACAAAAAGTTTATCTCTTTTATAGGGTGGGAACAAGCTAAAAACAACTAAGATAAGCATAGCCAAAGGTGACAGTACAATGGGTATCTGTGTTGAGCACAGCTGTATGCAGCAAAATTGTTTTTGACATATATACGGAAGTTCTAATTTGATGACTCAAGTTCAGTGGCAGAGAACAGAATGACTGCATATTCATTGTCCAAAATGGTTGCAGATAGGTCAGGATTTCTGCTTTAGGATTTCTGTCCAAAATGGTTGCAGATAGGTCAGGATTTCTGCTTTCTGCTTCCAATGACAAGCCATCATAGCACCCCATCATATGATGCAGGTTTAAATGTTACTACGGAAGACAGGTGTGGTGACATGTCCACAAGTCCAGCACTCTCTGGGGAGTGGATGGGAGAAATACAGGAGTGCACATTTAAGCCCAGGTTGGGCAACTTAGCAAGACCCTTCCACAAACATTTTCAAAAATGGTTTTGAGGGTAGGTCAGTGTGTCAGCCCCAGCTTCAATCCACAATACTGAAAAAGACTGCCATGGAAATAAATTAAGGTGTTTGGCATCACAAGAAGCTCATCGGAAAGATAGGATCCCTATGGTAACAATTTGAGATTTTCTCGTCCCTGAAATAGGCACTGGAAAGTGTTTTGTAAGGACCAATACAATCACATTATATATTCAGTGATGACTGAATTTGCAAGATAAAAAATAGGTTCAAGAGCCACAGCTATATGAAGTGTGAGAAGAGTCCAAACTGGCAGTGTATGTGGCAGGTGGGTTATCTGAAGGACTTTCTCAGAGAATGGATTTGAGGCGTGAGGGAATGAATAGAACCATGACTGACACTGGCTTTGGGATCAGATCAACTGTACAGTGTTACCATAGATTATCACAGACCTGAGGGAAGACTAGAGGACAAAAAGTGGAACGGTAGCAAGTATAGGGTGGATATAGTAAATGTAAGCTGTCAACTAGATAACCATGAGAAGGCACAGTGGACAGTCGTAGGTAAGAGTCTGGAATTTGGAGCTGGGAATAGAATTTCAGATATTAACAGTAGACTTATCAGAGCTCACATTACAAGTTATTTGAAGAGATCACCGACAGACTGAATACTGATAGATAAGTGGGCTCTCCTTAGTTTATCTCTTCCTCCTCCAATCCAGGGTGCATCCTTCTGTCCAATTCTCCTAGCCTGTGGAAGCTTCAAGACTGGAGAACTTTATCAAGTCCCAGTTCTGCTAGCCTCAGGACAGATCGGGTGAGTGCAAGAACTTGTCCGTAGATGAAAGAAGAGGGCTGCGATCAGCTGGCAACTTGAGGTAGGTAGTTGTCCTTTGTCATGAGGGAAAGCATCAAACACATTTGTGCAGCCTGTGAGAGGCAGAAGACGACTGTCATTGAAAGAAATTATAGTCCAAGGCTTATTATAAACTAAGTGATTTGAGGTGAACAGAAGGGTAATTGCTATTTTTCACACCAATAAGACCTTTTTCTGGGGACTTTTAAGGTAATAACTCAGTAGTACTCGAGTTTGTAGATCCCACACCCTATGCACTACCCTTGGGTGGTATGTGTCTCTCTGTAGTTTTATTTCCTACCCTAGACTGTAGAGTTCTTATGAATATGCACATGTTTGTGTATACTGAGCAGTCTTTAATGTGACTGACACAGGTTTGGCAAATATATGTATTCATTAAATCTCTTTCATTCCCTGGTTAAAAATCTCAATTTGGATTCATTTTTCTAATTTTACCTATCTTAATTCTTAATAGCCATTTTATTCAGACATCCCTCCTTCTAAGAAATGTTTCCAGGGCAACCCAAAAATAAGGACTCTTTTTGTAAACATACATTTACCCAGCTTTCATTTGTAAAAGAACAAACTGAAAAGCATTAAACATAAAATCAAAGTACACAAAGCTAATCACATTTAAAATATATTTGTTATTCATTCCCTAATTTTGAATTCCTTTCACTTCATCACCAAGTTTATGAAATTTTAATAAATTCATTGACCTTTTAAGCTTTCAAGTGAATTCAGAATAAACAGAAAAGTACATATGCATTTAAAATTTCTTCTTCCTCCAAAATATAGTATTTACTTTGAGTTTCAAAGAATTTAAAACCACAGCTCATACCATGCCCTGAAATGAGTTTTTGAAGCCCTAAAGTATTAGATGTATTATTTATTCATTTATTTATTTATTTTGGTGCCAGGGATTGAACTCATAATAACCTTGCACCCGACAAGCAGGTGCTGTACTGCTGAGTTATATTCTCAGCCCATATATATATTTTAAAGACACAAAAATGTTGAAGAAAACAATAGAAAATGTATTAAGTCTCTGGAGATAGAATAATTTCTAAAATTTAGATGACCATTCAAGTCAAAAAAGAAACAATAGATTTTATTTCATTAACTAATATATAGGATTTGTTTACTGAAGACACAAAGGCCTAACATCTATGTTACACAAAGAAATCATGAAAAATAATTTTAAATGACACTGAGAGGGCAAAGAAAATAAATCCCAAAAGACAAAGTGCAACTTGTGATCAACATACAAAATAATGTTCAGTTTCACCATTTAGATTAAAGCAACAAAGTTGTGGTTTGCACTTACGGAAATTAAAGCAAATCTGAGAGGATAATACCAAATGATAATAAGGAAGCTAAAGAAAATGAGTGTTTTAGACACTCTTGAAAACAATATGAAAATCTGTAACCATGTGGAAATTGTGAATTCATGCTATGGTATTTACAGTTGGCCACACAGCAAACAGCCTGAAAATGGTAACCCTGTCTATATTCATTCTAGATAAGGTCCTGTGTGTATCTAGGTGCGTTCTCAGGATCCTGCAATTTCTAGAGCTGTAGGCTAATCTGAGGAGTTTTTTCCCCCCACAAACCCACAGATCCCACTGCAAACTTACTGGGAGAAAAGATCCTGTGCCAAGAGTCAGGACACAGGAGAATCATGTGGCATTTCAGCCCTGGTTTAGCTCAGGAACTAAGCTTCCTCCTTTGAAGATGTAAGTTACAGGGGATTGAAAACAAGATGGCGGACTGGTAGGTAGCAGGAGAGAGACCCTCTCTGAGAGAGACAGCTCAAATGCCAGAATAAAACACCCTGGAGAGACCCAAACAGATAGAGATGGACTCTCACAACCCAGGAAAAAACTAAAGTGCAAAAAACTGCTCGAATATGAGGTCCTGGGACTACCATTAGAGAAGCTAAGATCAGCGAGCAAGGCACCCTCCTCGAGCTGCCTGAATTCCTGCCTGACCTGAACAAGCGATCCGCACCGAAGCGACTGGCTTGAGCTGCTGGAGCACAGAGCTGAACGGCCCTGTGTTCAACTCGCCTGGACCGGCCCTGCACTCGACCCACCCAGAGGCACCATGAATTCCCACCGCAGCCGCACTGAAGTCAGAGTTCGGGGAGCCCTGCAGTTTGCGGGGACTGGCATCAACACGTGGTGAGTGATGGGAATAAGACCCTCCCACGGGAAAGGGGAAACCGACTGGATGACATGTTGGATTTGGGCAGGACAGCCCTAAGTCCATAAGGAAGTGGCTTCACCTGTTTGCTCCCCTTGCCGAGTGGATTGGTGGAATCTGCTTGGACTAGGCCACGCCCCTGGCAGGGACCCAGTGAGTTGCTACAATATTACTTCCCTGAGATCAGTGCACACTGATACAGTGAAGGCCTGCAAAGGTTGACTGGCCCGGAAGGGAGGAGCTAGGGCACACTGCCCGTGGGTGAACTCTAATCTCTGATAACCTATTGAAGAGGGCTAAAGCTCCTAGCCTGCGCCCTCTAGAGGAGCCTTAACCAACAAGAAAAGGGTCTGGGCATTACACTGTACACTTGTATGGAAGGAACCAAAAACATGACGAAAAGGAGAAATAAGAAACAACTCCCAGCCCCCAACCCTGAGAACATTGATCCAGGAGAGGTAAATACAAAGGAGATTGAGGGCAGCAAAAATGCAACATCAAACACAGCGTTAGCGGACATAAAGAGATATCTTCAGGACCTTGTAAGCGGGACCAAAACTGAAATATTAATTCAAATTAAACAAGAGATAAGTAGATTAATAACAGAAGGGCTGGGCACCTCTCAAGAAGACACAGACAGAAGAATGGAGGAACACAAATGGAGAGAAAAATTTTATGAAGAATTCAGGAAAAACCTAGAATTCATGAAGCAAATTCAAAGAGATTATCAGGAAACTAAAGACTCAATAGAAAGCTGGCAAAACTGCTTGAAAGAAACCAAAGACAGATTATCAAAAATTGAACACAGGCTTGCAATGTGGGGTCATGAAAGGGAAGATCTCTTAAAAATAACAAGGGAGCAGGTAGTAAAGATACAGACTGGAAGATGACAAGAGGATATATAACTTAAGAATAAAGTATGTGAATGAAGAAGCAGGAATCAAACTAGAGGAATTACAAAGGCTATTCACAGAAATTATTAAGGAAAATTTCCCAAGCATAGAAAAAAGAAATGATATGCAGAGGTATGAAGCATACAGAACTCCAGCCACCTACAACCCAAACAGAGCTACACCCAGACACATAATAATCAAGATCCCAGAAATTCAGTATAAGAACAGAATATTAAAAGCCATCAGAGAAAAG
>PVJX010031539.1:0-21147 GCA_004027295.1 Dolichotis patagonum
TCAAGGATGTGAATGGTTTCTACAATGAAAAGTGTAAAACACTGGTGAGAAAAAATTGAGCAGGTCACCAAAGAATGAAAAGACCTCCCAAGTTCATCAATTAGGAAAATTAATATTGATAAAACATTACAAAAGTGATTTACAGAGTCACTGAAACTCCCAGTCAAATACTAAAGACATTCTCCATAGAAATAGAAAAGCAAGGCTGGGAGTGGTGGCACACAACTTTATTTCCAGTCCTTGGGAGGCTGGAGCAGGAGGATCACTGAGAGTTTGAGGTCAGACTGGGCTACAAAGTGAATTCAAGTCCACTCTGAACTGCATAGCAAAATCCCGCCTCAAAAAGACAGACAGACAGACAGAAAGAAAGAAAACATCTTAAAATTAGGAGGCAACAACAAACAGTCAAAACTATAGAGCAAAAGGAGCAAAGCTGGAGGTATCACAATACTTACCCCAAAACACAAAACTATATTACAGTGACCAAAACTTTCTGTAACTGGCATAAAAACAGAAAAGAAAAAGACTAATGAAACAGAAATAGAAACTATGTCCGTGCATCTACATCCAACTGATTTTAGACAAAGGCACAAAAAACATTTGTTGCAGAAAAGACAGCATCTTCAATAAATAATGCTGGGAAAATGGAAGATTCATATTCAAAAGAATAAAACTCAACCTCTATTTCTCACCAGATACAAAAGTCAGCTCAAATGGATCAAAGATTTAAGCACAGGAGAAACATTTTAAGACAATAATATAGGCAAGGATTTTTTAAAAAATAAAACCCAATAGTACAAAAATCAGAAGATAAAATAGACAGCAAGATTCCACAAAAGTTGGAAAATTTTGCACAAATAAATCAATGTGAAAAGTGAAAAGACAGCTTGAAAATGGAAGAGAATATTTGGAAACTATTTAACCAATGAGAAATAATATCCAGAATGGATAAGAAACTAAAAAAGTTAGCAAAAACCCCAAATAATCCAATTCTAAAATGGGAAATGTTCTGAATAGACATTTTTCAACAGATGACGTGCTGTGGTTAACAAGTATACTAAAAAAGGATCAACATCACTATTAGAGAAATGCAAATAAAGAGCAGAATGACCTGTTGCCTTATCCCAATATAAAGAATAATAAGTGTAGGGAAGTACACAGAAAAAGAGAAACTTATACACTGTTGATGGAATATAGATTATTGCAAACAATATGGAAAACTCTACAGAGATTTAAACTAAAAACAGGACTGTCATTATGAGACAGCTACTCTACTTCAGAGTACATAGCTAAAGGAAATGAAATTAGCACATCAAAGAGATTTCTGTGCTCCACGCACACTGAAGCACCATTCACAACAGCCAAGATACAGAATCAATTCTACCTACCCATCAACAGATGAATAGATTATGAAAAATTGCAGTAGACACACAATGGAATATTATTAGGTCACAAGCAGAATGAAATCCTGTCACTGATGGCAAAATGGGGAACTGGGGGGTATTATGCTACATGAAAGACAAATTATGCATGCTCTTATGCATATATGGAAACTATAAAAGTTGATCTCATAAAAGAAAGTAGAATTATGGTCACTAGAGAATAAGAAGTCAGGCGTAAGGAGGAAAAAGGGAGGTTTGATAACAGGCACCAAAATATAATTAAGAGGAATAAATTCTGGTGTGTTACAGGACAGTAGAATGACTATAGTTTACAACTTATGATACATATTTCACAAAGAAATAGAAGAAAGAAGTTCAAAGACTCCAAAGGCAAAGAAATGATAAATCTTTAAGAAGATGGAAGTGCAAATATACTTCACTTATATCAATATATACTTCATACATGTATCAATTCTTGTATTCTACATCAAATAGATGCATAATTTAAAATAATTTTTAAAACAGAAAGCAAAAATGGATCTTTCTAGTCAACACTTGTTCCTGCCATTTAACAAACAAAAGATGAGGCACAAAGAGAACTAATGACTTACTAAGATCACAAAGAACGTGACAGGCAGAAGAACAAAGCCAAGGAAATAGTCAACAGCATAAAGAGGCAACCCATAGAAAGGGGGAAAGCATTTGCAGACCTCACATCTGACAAGGGGTTAATATCCAGAGTATATAAAGGACTCAATTCAAATGCAACAAAACAACCCAATAAAATGGGCAAAATTTATATGTAGACATTTCTCAAAAGAAGTCATACAATTGGCCAAACAATATATTTTAAAATACTCAATATCACTTATCATCAGAGAAATGCTAGTTATGACTATAATGAGACAACATCTCATTTCAGTAAAAATGACAATTTTTGAAAAGACAAAAAAAAACAAATGTTGGCAAGGACTGGAGGAAAGGGAATAGTTGTACATTGTTAATTGGAATATAAATTCATGTGAACATTATGGAAAACACTATGGAAGTTCTTTTAAAAACTAAAAACAGAAGCACCGTATGATCCAGCAATCCCACTTTGGAGTCCACATCCAAAGGAAATGAAATCAATATGCTGAAGACATAAATGTACCCTCATCATCACTGAAACAGTATTCACAATAGCCGGGAAAGTAAAACCACCCAAATGTCTGTAGACCAATGCATGAAGAACATGGGGAACACACACAATAAAATGCTTCTCAGCCATTTTAAAAGGCTGAAATTCTGTCATTTAAAACAACACAAATGGAAATGGAGGTCATTATGTCACTTCATATAAGCCAAGCATGAAGGCATCATCTCACTGATGTGGAATTTTTAAAAAGCTGATGTTATAGCAGTTGAGTAAGAAAGGGGATTTCCAGGGCCTGGAAGAGAAGAAGGTAAGAAGAGATGGGGAAAGGCTGATGGATGAGTCCTAAGTTGCAGTTAGATAGGAGCAAAAGTTCTGGCATTCTGTCCTACAGTGTAGTGGGTGACTACAAATAGCAATTAGGTACCATATATCTCAGAAAGCTAGAGGAAAAAATATGGGATGTTTCCACCATTAAGAAATGATAGGTATTTGAAACAGAAAAATGTTTAGCCTGACTAAAACATCACACACTGTGCATACGGACCAAAACATAAGGCATCTCAGAAATATATGCACTTTTTGTTTTTATGTGTCAGGTTTGTTTAAAGTCAAAGGTAGAGCCAGGACTATTGAAATGAACTGCTGAGATACACTGACCTACAGAAATATTTTAATTCTTTTTCAAAAGGAATTTTTAAAAACCCTCAGTGCTAGTCCAGAGTCTATAGTATTTTTCAAATCATACTACACTTTTGTTGTCTGCAACCACATTGCACATTTTTAAAAGAGTAAGGGTAAGGGGCAGAAAAAGATCTTGGGTGTTAAATCTCAACTACTAAATACCTAAATACTGAAATCTGTCTCTAAATATTGGGAAACTAAAAAAAGAAAAAGAAATTATAAGACCTTTCCACTTCTATACTAGTAAGATAACCAGCAGAGCAAAAAATGCACTGGGGAGTGAATGTAATTAAACAACTGGCTCGTATAATACAGTTGTTTGCAAAACATTTTTTTAAACCCTTAAATTATTTTGAGCACAAGGTAAGGATTTTGAGCTTTCCTGCAAGGCTCCTTAGCTCCACCTGGGGCCTACCAATCAATAATGACGTAATTACCAGGATGCAGTGAAAAATAACTGTACTGCTACTCTTTTCTTTGAATAGCAAGCTACCAATTAATGGAAATTTTGGCCTCTTAGCTCCATAAATACAACCGTATGTACTGGAATATGTCTATGCATTTGTATCCTTGAAAATAATTCTCAATGCACAATCTTTAATGCCACAGACAGACCAAGTATACCACCTTTATACCAAGTGTTGGCACTGAACCAGGGATAGAAAATAGAGTTGACATTCTGATAGAGGAGAGAAATATATAATCAAATACAATAGTGAAAGATGTGTGATTATTGCCTGAATTTATTTTAAAGAATAGTGAGTACCCAAGGGAAGAATGAACATGAAAAGCATGATACAGTATTTGGAAGAAACGGCCTGGGATTGCTTGTTGGCCTTCAGAGAGAAACACCTCCGGCACCTCTCAGACATGTGATGTGTAAGAGCAGAGTCTGAAGCCAGACTGGATGCTCCTAACTCTGCTATTTCATGTCTCTGTACCTTCATTTTCACATTTTTTGAACTGGGAGAGTAATAGTGTCTTTCACAGAAGGTAGCTCTGAGGATGAAAAGCATTAATACAGGGAATGTGCTTAGAAGAGCAGATGGCACATAGCAAATGCTTGATATTGATTGTAACTGTTTTGACTGTAGAATAAAGGCATGTGGGATGGAGGGGGAAGTGGTTACGAAACGATGCACAAATGGCCACTTTGGAAATAGATGAGAACTGACACGCATCTCTCTCCACAGGCATGTTCTGTGATGCTCACAACCAGAAATGTGTTTCTTTCATTTAAGGACAGATGACAGAGTCTAGGAAACCAGGTGCTTCTTAGGTGACCATTTGTACTTTGAAGCTTTTGTATGAGAAGAAATATAGGCCAGAACTTCTTCAGCCCTCAGGTGACTGAGGATTAAGTGGTTGCTTTAGGCTGAGAGTCTCAGAACAGATAACTTTGTGGTACCTGAAGCCTCTTCTCACAGAAGAGGGGGACTGACAGAATAGACATAGAAGTCTAAGAAAAATACCACTGCTCAGAGGCATTATCTGATTGAATTCATTTTCTAGTGTTTCTTATATCTCCTGGTATATTTTTCTCTTCTGTTCACAAGGGACTAAGCAGGAAAACAAGAGGGAAAAACGCAAAGAATAAAAAGTAAGAGAGAAAAGAGAAGAGCACAGAGACTTGTATTTATTTGTACTTGTGTCCTAAGCACTTTATATGTATTATCTCATCTCATTGGCACATACTACTATGAGTTGGGCTTATTATTATTCAGATCTCACAAAGAAGAAAACCTAAACGGCCCAGGGAGATGAAACAATTTATCCAAAGTCACACAACTAGTAAGTGGGGAATCTATGATTCTGCTACACCTTAGCCGTCATATTTATTGTACTTTGTGACTCATCCAGCTGCTGGAAGGGCCTCAGAATGATGGATAAACTGGGTCTCATGCTACCTGGAGTGTCCCATGTGAAAGTTTTCTTTCCCTCATTACCCACATGATTGTCTAAATAGCAATTCCTTCCAATGATCAGATTCAGTGAGGTAGTAAAAATTATGAATATGTCTCAGCATATACTTGTATATGCATTTCTGTTTAAACAAACAGATATTAAAGATAAAGAAGAGTTATAATTGCCTCCCAGCAGTATGTGCCATAATGGACCTATTCACAACACCTAATACTCCAAGAAACATGTGACTTTGAAAAGCTACATATCCTTGAACAAAACATAAAGAAGTCTAAATTTTTATTGAGAATTCCTTCCTTTTTTTCTTTAGCCTTATCTTCATTATCCTCAGACAATGCTCTTAGGATCAGAATCTTCCTCAATATCACATATACCAATGTTATGGTTTGCCTCTGTCCCCCAAAGCCCCACACAGTCTAAGTGGGGCTTTTTCAGAGGTGGCTGCATCTGGACTGTGTGGTTCTAGGACTAAAGGTGTGTGATTTCTAAATTAGTTCACTGATTGGTTTGGCAGCAGTCCAAAGTCAAGTAGCCTAGTATAAAAGGGGCAGAAAAAAGCTGCTATTGTTTCTTTTTCTGTCTTGTGTTTCACCTCTGTGATGATCCTTTGTGATGTTACCCTGCTTTGGTGTCAGCCAACTATGAACAAAAACCTCTACAAACTGTGAGCCAAATATATCTCTCTTCTTTTTAATTTTGGGCATCAGATATTTTGCCTCATCAATGAGAAAAGTAACTAAGACAATCTATTAGTCATTTATAATTTCATGAGTAATAAAGTTTAAATGTTAATTCTCTTAGAGATTGCATTATAAGTCTCATGTTTACTATGAAATGTAAACTTTTCTCCTCTGGTTAAACAAGCTAAAGAATCTGTCAAACATGCACAATTTGTTCTCCCTATAAGGACCACAGAATCTACAGTTTTCAACATTCAAGTGAATGATCATTTTTACATTAAGAATGTATATTTTGACCCTATCTCTGAAATATTCTTATGTTGTGAGATGATTTCAGATCCAACTAAATCTGAACTATAAAAATAGAAAATTAGAGATGGAACTAAACATCAAGGATTATATGAAGGCATAGCTTTACAAATATATTGTAATGTAATCAAGTCAAAATCTCCTTTTGTAACACATGAGATCATTTTCTTTCATGTACCAAACACACATCAAGAAACTTTGTTTTGTGGGTACTGTTACACATAACAGAAGAAATCTCAGGTAGACGATGACCACATGGGTTTGCAAAACCAGTTTCTCATTGCAAATCTAATTTGACTCATCTAGTGCCTCAGCTACATGGCTTCTCGTTTTTCTCTGTTGAAATGGCATGAGTCATTATTTTGATTTAAAATGTAAAAAAAGAAATCTTATCTGCAGGCATCTAACAATTTGAGTCACTGATGTTTTTATACCTAGTGTTTATTAAACTGAAATGCAGTATGTAGGTGTCTCCTGACTCTAGTCAGAGATGTTTTTATCACCCCAGTTTATTACAGAAACAAAAGGAGACTTCAGGGGTTTTCCCATAGCATTACACAAATATTTTTAAAAGATGTACTGTACCAATCATTATGCTAGACTGTGAAACACAGAGTTAGATAAAACAGAATCACTAAACCTCAGTAGTTGCATGTCTACATAAGGAAATTAAACTCAATTTTATTGTATGTGTATTATGTTAAAGTAATGCCAACAAATGCTAACGAAAAACAAGTTA
The DNA here is from genome assembly GCA_004027295.1 of Dolichotis patagonum. Classification (NCBI taxonomy): domain Eukaryota; kingdom Metazoa; phylum Chordata; class Mammalia; order Rodentia; family Caviidae; genus Dolichotis; species Dolichotis patagonum. The sequence goes on from PVJX010031539.1 coordinate 6,853, forward strand.
CTTTCCTTTGAGAAGTATGGTGTGCCAAGGAAAGTCAGCATAGAAGATCCTGTAATAGTGTGACCTGGGTGAGATGGCTGAGGACAGGTCATTTCATGGACTGCTTATAGTACACCATAAAGGGCTTTGGTTGGAGTAGAGGTTAGAAATTAACCAAGTTTTTGAAAAATGAAGGAAGGCAATCCAGAATGTAGAAACAGCACAGACTTACTAGTTGAGTCAAATAATCAAATGTTTGAAAAAATATTTTGATAAATCCTACTATAATTTTGTCATAAAAGAGTACAAGAGTTCAAAATGAGAAGAAAGGATTTCTGAATATGCAGATGTGGAAAGGTTTCCAGAAAACTGATATTTGAGGATGGGTAAAATCATGTAATTAATGTAACACATATAAACCTAAAATAGTCAGCTAAATATTGTATAAAGAAAATAGCCCACCAGGTTAAGTTTAAAAATTCAAACACCTAGTTAAGCTTAAAAATAATGCCTTTTTCTCCCAAGAAAAGAATACACTGTACTATGTTAGTTGACAACTCCTCCCTAACCTCCAGGCTGGACTTAAACTTAAAAATAGAGTAACCAGTTTCCTTTTAACTCAGCTTCCTGTAAACCAGTCACGTAACTAGTATTCTTTAAACCAGAAATCCACAAAGCCACCTGTTCAAAACAAGTCCCTGTGCTCTGTTTATTTAACTATTTAAGGCCAAAAACAAAAAAAGCAAAGCACATTGACAATTTCCACTTACAGAAATCCTTCATGGTGGAAGTCTCACATGATTTTCCCTTCCTATTTTTCCCAATAAATACTCCTCCTAACTCCCTCCTTTTGTCTACTATTTTATTCTTCAATTAATGAGACAAAAATTCAGGTTCAGACAAAATTGACTGTTCCATAAGCATAAGCTAGAAGTGGAAGAGAAGCAATGAGAAAGGAATTCCAATTAGTTTCACCTTTAGAAAAGCATTCTGCACATTGCTACCACTTCTTAGGGCAAAAAGATTCCCAGGTTTATCCTGATCACCTATCTTGATTTTGTAATAAGATAATGTTCAAAAATAATAAAATTACTGCACATCCCAATTTATAGGACTGGCTGTGTGTATATTTAATCTATCAACAGAGGTATGAACAGCCAGCAGCCACTTGTGGAACCCACAGCACAGCTCCGAGGCACACCTCTGATATCACCCACGTTCAAGCACAGCTCCAACACAGCAAGACTCAACTCAAATGCACCTCACAAAAATTCTGCGATCTTCTTGCTTCCTGCCTTCAAACAGTCACTGATCCTCTGCTTCTCAGACTCACCGGACCCTAAGCTTCCTGGGGACAACCCTCAAACAAAATAGAGTTACATAGAGTGTGATTTCAGAGTTCACTAAAGGTGTTGGGGGAGTGTATTTAGTTTTTCCCGAGTTGAACCTTGAAAATTATCGAGGTTTCTGGGGATCTAAACCTTTGATGATCACAGCAGTACCCTCCGTAACATAACCTCATGCTGAACTTTCTTCTGCTGCTGTCTCACTCTCCTCACCTCTGTATTCTTGAAATCACTTCTCATGAATCTTTGGTTCGGGCTCTGCTTTTGGAGAAGTCAAACTGAGACAGAATGAGTCATGTGGTAATTATAACATACAGGCATTTGAAAGTTTAGTTTTTGAAAACCAATGAGCTGAAAATACTAATGATCTAAGTGTATCTCTCTTCATACTATAAAGTTAACTGAATAATTTACAAGCCAAATCAAAAAGGATTAAGCTCAATGAATAGTTATTTTTAAACTTAGAAAGCAATATCAACAAGAAGTCAAACATGAGCCAATTTGAAACCATACCATAAACACTAACAATATATACTTCTGGTAATTTCAGTTTCCTGGAAATTTTGTATCACCAAGACATTGTGCCAGGTGGATATGTCAAGAGAAGAAGAAATTCAAATCCTTAATAAACTTTATTAATGCACTGCTGTTTATGAGTACCAGATTTTGGCACTTAACACTTTCCTTAATAGTTCACTAGCAGGTAAGGCTTCACCACATGTAAAGCATAAGGTCTATGGAAATATGCATTATTCACCTCCAAACCTGTGAAGAACAGACTCAGATTATTTGGATGAGTTCTCACATCACATGCTCAGGGCTTAAAACAACTTTTTACCACACAAAGATATTTGTTGTGATGGGAATTTGTCTCCATGGAATCTGAGCTAAGAAAACTGAACAAAAAAATGTGTGAAAAGTATAATCTGAATTTACTGTTTAAGACAAAAAAAATTCTGAATAGAAGAAAAATACTCTTATAAAGAATCTTTCTAAAGAGCCAAGCATTGTTCCCTTGAAACTCTCAATAAGCCAAAATAACCGCTGAGGCAAAGGGGATTCCCCAGAAGACTGCTGAACAAAACAAAAGTTTTGTCATAAGAAATGTAGGACACATTAGAGTGTGGAAATGAGTCATAAGCCATAGACTTGATATTAGAAGTTCAGGACTTTGTGCTGTTAATATGGAAAGCCCTGAATGAACCAGACACCTTGTTAAGACATAAACAAGCATAGCAGGCATGGCTTGGTTCTTATTCCTTATACGTCATGAGCAAAGACAGAAATAATGAGAAAGAGAGACAGAGACAGAGACAGAGAGAGAAAGCAAACGGTCAGTGAGGGAAAGGAGAAGTAAAAGAAAAGAAAATACAGGAAGGGACCAAATTTGGATTAGGGCCAGGAGAGAACTCTCTTGGAAAGAACCATTAAGCTAATCCTAAAGAATGAGAAGGAAGGAGTCAACCAGATAAAGACTAGGAAAATAAGGGGCCAAAGAAAAATGTCATGTGCTAATGTCGCAAGAAAGAAAGCAGTTCAGATCCAAGGAGATGTTTAAAAGTAAATAGAGTTAGCTCAGCAGTCTAAGTGCCTGCTTTGCAAGTGTGAGGTCGTGAGTTCATCCCCGGAACCAAAAAAAAAAAAAAAAGTAAATAGAATGTCATGAGCAGGGATGAGAGGGTTCAAGAGGAAGCTGAAGAGGGGCTGCAGGAGAGGTGCTGAGGCCCCCTGAGTTACACTAAGGTGTTTGCACTTAGTTAAATGCAATGAGGATCTCAGAAATCATCTTGTCTAGACTTACGCCAAATTTAAAAAAAAAAAAAAAAAGACGTCGACAGCTTCCCTGTCAACAAGCTGATCATGTCACCTCTTCAGTCCACAACAGAGACTTTACTACCGCCACAGCCAGTCCTGAACCTAGGTCTCCTCACTATCACACAATCTTCCTGTGCAAGTTTAACTTGGTGTGATTCACCTGGATCTTCTAGAACACTGTTGTAAGAGGGTCGGGCAAATGTGTAGACCTGAGCTCTGAGACTGCGGCTGGGCGGAGGTGAAGCCGAGGGACCTTCCCAGGGCTCCGTGCGGCCGGTGAGCAGCTCCGCCCAGCAGAGGTCTGCAGCCAGGGCCAGGTCCAGGCGCGGGAACCTGAGGAAGACAGGCGGGGTGAGGTAACAATTATTTCGTATGTGACAGATGCTGGACACTAAGCGAGTTGCCTTGGGTTTTCACACCATCTTCACAACAGTTAAGTACAGTCCCTCCATTTTGCAGATAAGGAACCGTAGTGTCGAAGATATTATCCGGTAACTGACTCTGAGGACACAACTAGAATAGAGCACCACGTCTCCTCTCCTCAGAATGCCTCCACACACACCCCCACCCCGAAAAAAGGAAAAAGAAAAACTCAAGCTCAAGCAGAATAAAGAGGTCAAGATTCCTTTCCCCTTAGATCTTTGGGGTTTTAAAATTCCCGCCCAAAATGATCAATGTCTGTTCATTAGGTGATGAGTCGGCCAGGTTGTGGCCATTCTTTAAAAACACGTCTACTTGGGTGGAATAAACAGTGAGCGCATCAAAGGCCACCTGTGAGACGACTCGGTCGAAAGAACTTCAGCAGCGAAGGGCAGCAGGAAGAAGGATCTGGCGAGGACCCGATTCATTCCGCGGAGCCCCGCGCTGGCCTGCAGGCTGGAGGCAGCCAGGAAAGCAGACGGCTCTGCTGTTAGGGCCGCTCGCCCTCACAGAGCACAGCCACAGCCTGCCACTAGGTGTCCTCAAAGTAAAAGTAATGGTGGGAGGAGAACATTTCTAGAAGCCAAATTAACTTAGGTGCTCAGGTTCTTTCCTCTGGGTTCTCAGGGACAAAGCGAGATCTGGTGGGTAAACAGGAACACCCTGCTTCTGTGGATTAAATGGAGTCCTGTAAGGCCAGGGCATCTGTAACTGCTTGCTCTCATTTTAAATCCGGATTGTTTTATTAGGACATGTTTGTTGTATAGGATGTTTACTTTCCTTATGGGGAAGTTGGTATATGTACATAATACATCTTATTTCTTTTTTTCATCTCCTTCTCCTGACCTCCTTTTCTCCCTTTATCTCTTGATTTCCTTCCCATTTGAAAAGCTCTGTCTCCCTATTTCCTATTAACTGTCTCTTGCTTTACTTTTTATTTCTATGTTTACCTTCTCATACAAGAGATGTCATGTAATATTTAAGCTTATGTGTCTGATTTGTTTCACTTAATATTATATTCTTGAGGTGCATCAGTGTTCCTACAAGTGACTCAAATTTATTCTTCTTTATGGCAAAGTAGTACTGCATTGTGTGTAAATGCCATATTTTCTTTGTTCACACACATGTTGATAGACATATAGGCCACTTGGAGATTTAGCTATTATGAATTGTGCTGCTATAAACATGGGTATGCATGTACCATTGTAATATAATGTTTTAACTCTTTAGGGAAAATATATAGAAGGGGGATAGCATTTCTAGATTTAGGTTGTGAGGACTCTCCATACTGATTTCTATAATGGTTGTACTAGTTTACATTCCCACTAAGAATGTAGAAAGGTTCCTTCCCACTGCCCCCTGACCCAGCCTCACCAGCATTTGTTGTTATTTGATTTCTTCATGGTCAGTCTTTCTGGCTAAAATGGAATCTCAGGGCTATTTTAATTAGCATTTCTCTAATGATCAGGAATGTTGAACATTTCTTCATGAGTTTATTGTCCATTTGTACTTCTATGAAGTGTCTACTCATTTCACTTGCCCATTTTTGATTGGGTCTTTCATCTTGGAGGTGTCTAATTCATTTAGTTCTTTATATATTCTAGATATTAGCCCTCTGTCTGAGGAATAGTTGGCAAAAACTTTTCCCCAGTATGTAGCTTCTCTTTTCACTGTGATAGCTGTTTCTTTTGTTGCATAGAAGATTTTTTAGTTTGATACAATCTCATTTATTTATTCTTGATGTTATTTCTTGTGCAATTAGGGTTCCATTTAGAAAGTCCTTGCCTACATCTATGTCTTTAAGAGTTTTAACTGTTTTATCTTGCAGTGGATTGCATGGTTCTGTTTTAATATTCAGATATTTAGATTTGTATCTCTCAGCTTCAGAAAAGCAGACCAAGGAGACTGTAAATGAGTGAGATAGGAACTAGCCTGTCTCCTAGCACACAGGTAGAGGCAGAGACTTAGGTTATGAAAAAAGGAAGATCTAGTCCAGAACCTGAATTCCTATTTACTGTAGTAGATTACTTGCTGCTGTTAGTAATCCTAATAGCACTGCCGTGGAAGTCAACTTCAAGGGTGGAGAGACAGCCACCTGTAGAATTCTGAGTGTTCCTGTGTGAGTGGAGGAGCACTGAGGAAGGTGCAAGAGAGAAAACCTGAGGCCAGCTTTGCATAAGCTTGAGCTGCTTTGCCGTTTCAAATACAAAAACTAGGCTCAAAATACATTAGGATATAGACATCTAAACAATTAAATTAGGTGAATTGTGATAGCTTTTCCCTGAAAGAACAGCTGAAGTAGCCTTTGTTTTCCTTAGTGGTGGCATCTGCAAATGGAAAAACAGAATTTAGCAAAGGAAGTCTCTGGTTTGTCTTAAATACACTCCTCCTTTCCCTACTGAGTACAGGAGTCTTAGTCTCCTTTCCTTTTCACCTTCCTCTGAGCTCCTTGTCTTTTCCAGGTCTCCGCTTTTTCTGTCACATTTTCTCCCTAACACCATTAAGTCTACCAGGTGGGCATGTACACACACACACACACACACACACACACACACACACAATCAAATTTCCTGACTATGACCCTTAATATTTTCAACTGCAGTAGTATTTCATAGCTTTGGAAAGTCAAGAAAGGGGAAAGAAAGAAGAATGAGGGGAAAAGAAGAAAGAAGAAAACAGGTCAGAAGCCAGGTGAATAATAAAAAAGGAGACAGGTGAATCTGTGTGTACCTGCTCAAAACTTAAGAAGGAAGATAAAACTTTGAGGCCAAAGCAAGGGCTGCGAGCCATGGAGGGTTTCTCCCCTTCATCTTTGCTGCCTCAGACACTGGACTTATAGATCATGCTCTAGGAATTTCTAATCTTGCCACAGCCAAATGACTCACATCCACTGACTGACTAAGCTTCTGTAAAACACCTGCAAAGATAAATGCTCTCTGAGAAAACAACACCCACCCCAGGGTATCCTTTCAAGGTAGGCAGGGAAATTTTCAGCTTCCATTTCCATTTTATTCGCCCAAAGACTCCCAGGCTGTAATCTTAATTGCAGACATAGTTGTGTCTGGCAGGCAGAAACAATTTCCAAATCAAGGGATGAACTGGCATAGCCTGAGGGTTGCTTCTGGCCAAGGAGGGGGTTGATATGAGTCAAAGATGACTTTAGCGGAGGGTGCAGAGAACCAAAGTTTCTGGGAGAAGAGATACAGATCTTAAAGCCACTCCACCTCTGTCACTTCACTGCCCAGAGTGCCCTTTGGGGACCTGTGGTTTTTGCCATCTCATCTTCCTCAAGGCTAAGGTGCAAGTTCTCGGCATGCAAACCATAAGAGAAAAAGGGGGCCCTACAGCATCTAATGCAAAGTATAAGTGTCAGCTAGATCCACGCAAACAGTTGTATACCAGCAACTTTCTTCTGTCTGCGTGGGAATGAGAAAAGAAACAAATCAAGAAAATGTTTTTTTTGAAAGCACATACAGGAGTCCTGCATTTAGAAAGTCTACACAGAGAGCTAACCAACACATACCGATGAGTAGTTGCCTGTTCAACTACTGTTTCTAGGAAAACAGCTAACATTAACTGAGTACTTTAAAAGGTTTCAGTCCTTCATACTTTACAAGTATTAGTATATTTAATACTCTGCACCCTACAAGGTGCGTGTAATAATTATATTTCTGATAACAGAAAAACTATTGTGTAGAGAGGTTTGAACCATCTCTAAAGTAAATAGCAATTTCTACTGATATAATTTAAGGCCCTTTGTAAGACTCTGAGAAAACAGGAAATTAGGGGGGAAAGAGAGAATTTGAACTTAGGATGGGAAATTAAACCATTTAATTACTTTAGGGTCTTTGGAAACTAAAATGTTGGATATTTCTCAGTATCCAGAGAAAGAACACATACTCTCTGACCACTCTTTGTTTTTTCCTCTTTCTTTCTGTTCTGGAATGTCCCAGGAGATTCCATTTTCCATGGAATGAAGTCTTCCCAGGACATCTGCTACCACAGAAGTGGAGATTTGAACCAAGGATGGTCTAGTCCAGAGCCTGAATTCCTATTTACTGTGGTAGATTACTTGCTACTATTAATAATCCTCATGCCACTACCGTGGAAGTCAGCTGTAAGGATGGAGAGGTAGCCACCTGTAGAATTCCCAGTATTGCTGTATGATTGGAGGACATACTCTGTGAAATACATAAGAAGTGGAGGAAAAGTCACTCTCAAAGCCAACTTACATTTAGAACCAGCTTATCTATAGTGCTATATCTTGTTCCTAAGTGATTGTCTAAGTTTGTTTTTTTATTTCTGTACTACTCAAACTGATCCAAGAACCTCTGCCAACCATGAATGGCTAATTAACAGTCAGCAAGGAGATAGGAACAGAAAATAAGTATGTGTAGAAACCTTCCATATTACCATATCATCCAAATAAAAGATTTGGTAATTCCAAAATTATCTGTGTGCCCCAGAGAAAAACCACTGGTCATTCACAAAAATTTAGAAAGTACTAATGTACTCCACTGGGGTCTTGTTCAGCTTTGTGAGTGAAGAATCATTCCGCAGAATTCAAGTCACCTGTCTTCTTCCCCAGCTAGAACCAAGTTATCCAAGGGGAGAACTCAGTTTTGTTCACTGTTCTTTTCCTACTTCATAGAATCACATCTGAATATTTCTTGATTGACTAAAAAATATTTATCCTTCTCAGTGTGAAATGTCCAAAGTCTTGCCAGGGATTTCCTAGAGCCACTTTGAAACTCACAGACCACAGCACCCGGGCGATGGCTAGTTCCCTGAGCTCCGTGTGCCCCTTCGCCTTCCTGCCGTCTCCAGCCCTTCTTACTTAGCCAATATCTCCACTCACCCAAAGGGAGAGGAAAGAAAATTATTCTATTTGTTTTATTTTCTAGATAAACTTCAAGATCATTTGGGCACATTCCCCAAAATAGTTTCACTGAGACTTCAAAATATACATGTATTTTTATGGAAAACAAATGTAACATTTTTCTCACTCATGAACATAATGTACTTCTTTAGTTTCTTATCTTTTTCATAACTCATAATAAAATTTTATAGCTTCTTATAATTTCTTCATATTTATTGATAAGCTAATTTCAAGGGTGCTTTACTTTTACAGTGGCTATTGTGGGTAGATCTTTCTGTATCCTTTAATTTCTTAACTGTTGGTTTAAAGAAAGACATCAATTTGTGAAAGTTTACCTTTTTAGTCATTCGTTTTAACTAAGTCATACCAATTTTAAGAATTTTTTTATTATCTAAGGTATAATATCACATGCCAACAACTAATCATTTTATCTTCTATTTCCTTCCTCTGTATGTATTTCTGTTTTAGTTGTTTCTTACTGCATTTAGCAGAGTGAATTCTTAAACTTTGGTTAAGGAAACCATTTAGGATGCAACAGAAAGTTTCAAAATCATGAAACTTCCACATCTCAAGCCCAGATGTACCCAGTGTGGCACTTAAATGAGATTTATTGCTCTTCATGTTTAAACTGGGGAGGGGGAAAAATGATAAGTTACATCCATACCCAATGAACTTTGTAAGTTAAAACCAAGACAAAGAAGAAAAATGAGATAATAAATTTAAATGGAATGAGGAAGAAAATAGAAATAAAAATTGATCCATAATTACTAATAGTTTAAAAAGCAAGAGTTTCTTACCTAAGGCCTTGGTAAGTATCGCTGGGGGCTCCCTTAAATACCCTAATAATTGTAAAGCAAAAGCCTCTCATTAAAGACATCTTTTTTCAGAAAACAGACTACTTCTACAGTTCTTGAAACCTGTAGGTCTTAAAATTCGAACTGATTGACATAATTAATAACAATTATTAAATGTAAGTGTATCTAAAATGAAATATAAAAGTGTGATTGGCCCTAGTCGCATATTTTTAAAAAGAAAGGTATGTTTGCTAAAGTCAAGCAGCTTGGACACAGAGGAGCTGGCCATTCTTAATAACAGAACTACAAAAAGAAAGAATCCGGCAAGAGTTTCTTCAGTTGTCCCTGAAGAGGCCAACTCCAAGAACTGCCCTCCTCTCATACTTGGATGGAGAGGGACTGGTCAGTCCCTTTGGAGGCACAGTTGTCGTGGGAGCATCTCCACCCTCACTCTTCTGCTGTCCGTGTGCACTAACCCTGTCTGGAGTGTGCGCAAGTGTCATCTGAAATCTGTACCTGTCTGTATCAAGCCTTTACTCTGAGAGGAGCAAAGAGTTGTAAAATCTTAAGCTTCCCATTATGAGGGAGAGAGAGGTAAGGTAATTTATTTTCCTGGCAAGTCTTGGAACACCAAGACAATATGTGAAACTAAATGTGATTCTAGGTTGATAATCCTCAAGGATCATGTCAAAAAGAAAAGTAAATCCTTTCTGGAATTTGGGGATCCTTACTGAAATCCCATCAATAGTCATAAAAATTTTATTTGCCAACTATGAGGCATAAAAAGTTATCAAAAATGAGCAAAAAGGTACAAAAAATAAACATAATTTCCAAGACTGGAAAATATAATTTCCAACATTATAAATTAACAAGATGACTGACTAAATGATTTAAACACCAAGTTAGAATGAACTGAAGAAAAAAATGGATAACTAGGCACTAGATTTTATTAAACTGCACTTTACACGGAGACAAGGAGTTGGAAATGATAGGTTAAGAAACACAGAGGAGAGTACAATGAAAAGAAGTAATAATTATCCAAATTAGAGTGATAAAATAAGAAGATTGCTTATTATCTGTTGTCATGTAACTAATCACCCCCAAATTTTCTTAAATTTTAAGCATAATCATTTCTCATGGTTTCAGAGTAGGAATCCAGAAGGAGCTAACCAGTGTCTCACATAAGTTTGTCATGCTGTTACCCAACATTCTGGTTGTTTAGCGACTGACTGAAATCATGTGAAAATTCTAGAAATGTGATGCAGTTAATCCTCTTCTAGGTATCTTTCCAAAAGAGTTAAAAACATTATATTACAGTAATACATGCATACCCATGTTAATAGCAGCACAATTAGTAAACTCTTGAAATGGGCCAAGTGAGTGTCAACAGATGAATAGATAAAGAAAATGTGGTATTTACCCATAATGGAGCACTACTCTGCCATAAAAAGATAGAGCTCAATAATGTGTAGGAAAATAAATGTACCTTAAATCCATCATGTTAAGTGAAATAAACCAGACACACAAACTTAAATTTCACATGGTTTCTCTTATATGAGAAACCCAAAGTGTAAATAAAGCACAAAATACAAGATAGATAATAAGAAGCAGGGAGATCAATCTTTCTCACAAGGGAAGGAGATCAAGAGACACAGAGAGAAGAAAGGAAAAGGAAAGAAAGGGATGAAAAAAGGAACTAGGATATATTATGTACATGTAGCAACTCCACACAAGAAATGTAAACACAATGCATGACAAATATGTACTAATAAAAAAAATCTAAACTTTATAGATCTGTTAATATATGATCATATATGAAGCAAAAAATTAACAAAGTTGCAAGGAAAAGTTGATAAAATCCATCACAAATAGGACTTTCAATACAACTTGTACATGATTCATAAATTGAATCCAAAATATCATAGAGATAAATAATATTTGATAATTAGTAATTTACCTCATGAACACAAATCAAAACCTACATACCAAATAACTAGAGAATTCATACTCTATAAACATGAAATGTTTATGAAAGCAGACCATATGTCATCCCATTAATAAAAGAACCTAAATTTCACTAAATATCATTTAGACTATATTTTCTGTCTTCTGTCCAGTTGTACTCAAAGTCGGTAAAAATAATTATTACAAGAAAATGAATTTGCGAGTGGGTCCAAAGATGGCGGACCAGTAGGTAGCAGGAGAGCGATGCTTTCTGAGAGAGACACCTCAAATGCCAGAATAGAATACCCTGGAGAGACCCAAACAGAGAGAGATGGACTCTCACAACCCAGGAAGAAACTAAAGTGCAAAAAGCCACTCGAATATGAGGTCCTGGAGCTACAATTAGAGAAGCTAAGATCGACAAGCACAGCGCCCTCCTCGAGCTGCCTGAATTCCTGCCGGAGACCTGACCAATCGATCTGCACCGAAGCGGCTGGCTTGAGCCGCCAGAGCATGAGCTGAACAGTCCTGCATGCAGCTCGCCCAGACCCGGCCCTGCACACGACCCACCCAGAGGCATTGTGAATTCGCACCGCAGCCGCGCTGAAGTCAGAGGTCGGGGAGACCAGCAGGTCTCAGGAACTGGCATCAACATGTGGTGAGTAGTGGGAATAAGACCCTCCCACAGGAAAGGGGCAACTGACTGGATGACATGTTGGATTTGGGCAGGACAGCCCTAACTCCATAAGGAAGTGGCTTCAGTTGGTTGCTCCCCTCGCCGATCGGATTGGTGGAATCTGCTTGGACTGGGCTGTGCCCCTGGCCAGGACCCAGTGAGTCACTACAAATTGATTCCCTGAGATAGGCACACACTGACACAGTGAAGGCCTGCAAAGGTTGACTGGCCCGGAGGGGAGAAGCTAGAGCACACTGCCCATGCTTGAACTTTAATCTCTGATAGCTGACTGAAGAGGCAAAAGTTCCTAGCCTGTGCACTCTAGAAGAGCCTTAACCAACAAGAAAAGGCTCTGGGAATTACACTGTACACTTGTATGGAAGGAACCAAAAACATGATGAAAGGGAGAAATAAGAAAAAGCCCCCAGCCCCCAACCCTGAGACATTGATCCAGAAGAGGTAAATACAAAAGAGATTGAGGGCAGCAAACATGCAACATCAAACACAGCATTAGCGGACATAAAGAGATATCTTCAGGACCTCATAAGCAGGACCAAAACTGAAATATTAATCCAAATTAAACAAGAGATAAGTAGATTAATAAAAGAAAGGCTGGGCACCTCTCAAGAAGACATAGACAGAAGAATGGAGGAACACAAAGCAGAGAAATATTTAATGAAGAATACAAAAAAAGCCTAGAATTCATGAAGCAGATTCAAAGAGATTATCAGGAAACTAAAGACTCCATAGTAAGCTGGCAAAACTGCTTGAAAGAAACCAAAGATATACTATCAAACATTGAACACAGGCTTGCAATGTGTGATCATGAAAGGGAAGATCTCTTAAAAATAACAAGGGAGCAGGCAGTAAATATACAAAGACTGGAAGATGACAAGAGGATCTATAACTTAAGAATAAAGCATGTGAATGAAGAAGCAGGAGTCAAAACAGAGGAATTACAAAGGCTATTCACAGAAATCATTAAGGAATATTTCCCAAGCATAGAAAAAAGAAATGATATGCAGACGTATGAAGCATACAGAACTCCAGCCACCTACAACCAAAACAGAGCTACACCCAGACACATCATAATCAAGATCCCAGAAATTCAATATAAGAACAGAATATTAAAAGCCATCAGAGAAAAGAAACAGATCACCTATAAAGGAAAACCCATCAAAATCATGGCAGACTTCTTGACACAGACCATCAGGTCAAGAAGAGCTTGGAGCGAAGTAATTCAAGCCCTGAAGGAGAACAACCTCCAGCCCAGATTGATGCATCCTGCAAAACTCTCTCTAGAAATGATGCTTCCATGACAAAGAGGAACTTGGAGAATTTGTGACCACCAATCCAACCCTACAAAAAATACTGAAGGACATTTTAGAGAGAGAGAACAAGAATACGAGCATTTCGGGAACAGTGGCAGAGAGGCCTCAGTGAATAGGGCAGATAGTGGAGTGGAACAGAAAAATAGACAACCAATGGCAGAAAAACAGAATAGCAGAAATAAGGCAGAGAAGATTGGCTGTAATCTCTAGTATAGATGGCCTTGATATATTAACAGAGAAAAACACAGGCAGAGTAGATCAGGAGCTAGGGTCCATTGAGATGCTCTATATAAGGAGGCAGTGTGACCCAAAACAAGCAGTGCACCCTATGGGAGTGAAAGGGGAGGAATTGTCTAAAAAAGAGAGGCAAGAGGATATTGTTAATGGGATAACAAGATTTAAAATTTACATTATTCTCACCACTCTGCTTGGATGGATTATGTGCTGCTCTAGTTTGTCTACTTACACTAGACTTGAGGACATGGTCAGCTATCCCAAAAATAAGAGGACATATTATGGTAATCATCCCTAATTTTCCTATCAACTTAATCTGAAGCCCATTATAACTTATACTGTCTTATTATGACTGATCTTATTTGAATCTGGTTTGTTAGATTGCTACTTTGTATTCACTGATTTTATTTAAATGTTATGATTGATAGCATCAAGTCTATAAGAGTATAGGCAACTACACTGAAGATGACAAGATTCACTAAGTTACCCACTCTGGTTTGATTATTACTTGCTTTTGAAGTCTTATAATGTCTCCAATGTTTCGTTTTTATTAATGTTGTTATATACTGCTGAGACATCATGGTAACCATTGTAGATCACCTTGTATTGTGGTTTTATGTGACTTTTTTGCTTCATGCTCTTCTAGGAATTGTTTTGTTTTATCTTGCTTTGTTTTATTTTTCCCTCTAATACAGAAAGGATAGATATACATGTAGAGACTCATGCATGTGTAGAGCTTATAAACAGTTTACGAGAACCAACTATATAACACATGTTGAAATGAACAACTACTTTGAAGAAAAAGAGACACTACAATACCCAGTGCTGATTCCATAATGTCATGATGTGAAATCCAGCAAAACTATCACTTTTTGTT
>PVJX010031540.1:0-21079 GCA_004027295.1 Dolichotis patagonum
CTGCACTGGGAGCCACATCACAATCACCTTCTGGTCAGTGATGGACCTGCAGGGGACGATGGCCCTGAGACTATGTTGCCTGGAGATGCCAGAGCTGTCTTGGTCTGTGTGGGTACACTCTCATGTTTACACAGTGACACAATCACTTGAGCACACATTTCTCAGAACAAGTCCTCTTCATTCAGCTACGGATAACTGTACTTGGGGAAGAGAAACAGAGCAATGACCACTGTTGCTCCTTGAGTATTAAAGGGAAAGGTGACTTTGCAAGCAGAGAATCAATGAGGTGAAGGGTGGAATCAAGACAGAGTCAGCAGCAGGGATCCCTGGTGCTGAAGAAGGGCTTTCCAGAGGAGGTGACTCAAAAGCAGAAGTTTTGAAGGATGAACAGGAGTTTGCCAGTGAACTGGAGGAGGACAGCAGTTATTTTGGCTGTTCTCTGTAGTTTGCTCCCACCACTCACAAGCTGGGAAATTCATGCAGGACCTTAAGAGAGCCCCAAGCCTCAGATGAGGGCCTCTGTTGCTCTGTGAGTTGCCTGTGCAGGGGGACAGGATTCTGGCTCCCTGGGGATCTGCTGAGTTTTACAGGCCCAGCAGCGAATACCATTTTCAGCCCCATCTTGGGCATTTCAGATTCAGTAGAGTGCTTGCAGACGGCTTTGTCAAACTGCGTCGATCCTCCTGGGGTGGCGAGATTTATTTAGTCTTAGTCTTTGCCGAGTTGGCTCTTATTTCCCGTTACCTGTAAAAATATATGTCTTGGGCCCTGTTCCCAGAGGAGCAATGTTAGGTCATTGCTCTGTGAATTGTTAGGCTATAAAGGAGCCGTTCCTCACTCAGCCTGGGCTCGGTGATGATGGCTCGGCCCCGGGTCATCCAGGCACCCCTGTTAGGGCCATCTGTCCTGGTGTCAGCGGCAATGGCTCTGCGTGCACAGGAAGTAGACACCCAGGGATTATTTGTGGGCGCACATTCGCTGCTTCTCCCTGCCTCTGTCTACTATAGCTTGAGACAGAAGCAGCTGTACTGAGGCAGGAAGAAGGGGTGGCCTCCTCAGCCCACCTGGAAAGTTGAGTTTCTGCTGATGACCCTGAGGGCCTGGTGCCCTGGGCCCGCATTCCTGCCACCTCCAGGTACACACCGTGGGTGAGGCTGCTGAGACCTGGTGGCACCACTCACACCCCCAAGAGTGTCACCTTTCCCTGTGTGCCGTTTGCTCACCACAGGGAAGTGGTCACTGTCATGGGCAGTGCAAGTCAGTGACAAGGGTCACGTCTGCCCTCCCTTGATGGACCTCACCATGGTAATTTGTTTTTTAGTATTGGGAATTAAACCCAGGGCCTTTGCACTGAGTTACACTCGGCCCTCCTTGGTTTTTCCATTTGAGACAGAATCTTGCTCAAACGTGATTAGCCCGGGCTGAGCTTGCCCCTGGGATCCTTTTCCTTAGCCACCTAGAATGCAGGGATCGTGGGTGCATGGCACCACTCCCAGCTGGTGATAACCACCTTGTACCTTCCTCCAGTGACCTGTCCCAGACAATGAACTTCTCACTAAGGTGCTAATGTTGAGAACAGTCAAGCTCCACTCCACCAGCTGCATGCTGGACTAGCACTGTCTCTGGGGTTAGTCCACTGGCCCCTGATCAGGAATCTGGGCGTGATTTTGCTTCTCTATTCGCACTCCTATCTCTAAGAAACCTGGAAATATCAATAGTTTGGTTGACACAACTCAGAGTTAGAAAGAGCCAGATTCCAATCTGGCTAAAAACAAAACAAAAGAAAACAACAACAACAAAAACCCCCACTGTTGTCCCTTGTGAGTGGGATTAGCTTTGGAAGAGAAAGAATTGGAAGCAGTGTGAGGAATGGAACATCCGTATCCTGTCCCATCCTGTTTGTAAGATGACTATGGCCTCCTTTGGCAGCAGGGCTGCCCAGTAGGATCTTACGTGATGATGGGAACGTTCTGGACCTGAAATATTCTGGACCTAGAATATTCTGGTCTTAGAATGTTCTGGACCTGGAATGTTCTGGACCTGGAATATTCTGGACCTGGAATGTTTTGGACCTGGAATATTCTGGACCTAGACTGTTCTGGACCTAGAATATTCTGGATCTGGAATATTTTTGATGTGAAGTGTTCTGGACCTGGAATGTTCTGCAACTGGTCCATCCAACTTTACAGCCATTGGCCACCATAACTACTGAGTAAGATTGAGGACTGAATTTTTAATTTTATTGACTGCTAATTAATATATAAGTAAACTGAAATCATCACCATTGGCTAGTGGGCCCTATATTAAAGTGTAGCTCTAGAGTTCTCAAGCTCTCTCTTTTTCTCTCTTTCTCTTTACCTCCCTCTCTCCTTCTCCTTTTCTTTCTTTCTCTCTCCCACTCTCTCTGCATAGACACATGGTGCAAAGCCACTAAGGGCCACATAGGACTGAAGGCCAGCAGCTCTGTCTGCAGAGTTTGGACCCAGTTCTGTCCCCAGAGGCCTAGAGGGCTTCCTTGGACTTCGGGGCCAGTCACGGAAGGTTAGCTGATGGGGTTAGGAAAAGATGGCCTCTGCTGCAGAACTGAAGGGCTAAAACCTGCCCCATCCCAGCGCTGGAGCCTGGGGAGCCAGCCTGGCTCTTGCCCCGCCAATCTGTCACCAAGCAAACCTAACACAGTTCTTGCACAAGAACCCTTGAGGCAGTGGGGGACAATCAACTGGGTCAGACCAGAAGGGTGGGGCTTCTTGCTGAAGTCATTTAGCCGGGTTCTGGGTAAAACTGGATTCCGAGAACATACACAGAGGCCTGCGACAGGTTCAGAAACTTGGCTGAAGTTTGGCCAAGCAAAGAACCCACCAGTCCCTAACTCCCCAGCGTGTCTGCTCAACAGCACTAGTCCAAGTGGCACCGTGTGGGACCCTGCCTCCTTCTGTCCCTCACAGCACCTTTCATATTTCCATTTCCTCTTGAGTGTCCCTGCCAGCACCTGAGCCTCCAGAGGGTGAGGTTTGGCCTTGTTTTGTCCCCTGTGTGGCCCAAGTGTCAGATCTGCTGGGAGTCACAGTGCGCTGGCTTTGTTTTTTTCCCAGCAGCAAGAGGAGCTGGGCTGGGCGGCCTGACCAGGTGGCAGGCCTACCTCTGCCCTCAAGAGCCTCTTGCTTCAGCTTTCCAAGTAGTAGTGTGCAGCTACTGCTGTGCAGCAGGCTGTTTTCTGCTTTTTGGATAGCAGCCATCTTAATGGGTGGAATAGCCAAGTGTATTTTACTTATAGTTATGCTTGAGGGGCTGGGGATTTAGCTCAGTGGCTTGAGCACCTGCCTGGCAAGCGCAAGGTCGTGAGTTCGATCCCGGGTACCAAAAAAAAAAAAAAAAGTTATGCTTGAGAATAAAATCTTTAGGTTCTGAAGTATCAGATAAAACAAAACACAGGGCTGGAGAAACGGCCAGACGCCTGGCCTCCTGTCTGACCTCCCTGGCCAGCCGCCCTACACGGTGGCTCTAACCAGACCCCACCAAGCCAGCTCTGGTGTTCCAGGCAACAGGGCTGTGGCTGGAGACCCCTGAGGCTGGGGGGTGGATGCGGGGCTTGTGACTTTGGTGAGATGCCAGCTATTTGCTCCAGGGGTTCAACGGCTCTGAATGGAGATTTGCTCTTCTGTAAAATGGGAGGATGCAAGGCGACACCCAGAGACAGAAAGAAGCACTGGAAGAAGATGTGACGCCAGCCTCCGTGTGTGCGCTTAGCTCTGCTTTGCTGGGGCGCGCATGCTCACGCAGCTACTCCGTGCACCTTTCCGTTTGTGGCTCCCTGCTTGGTTATAAAAATGGGCTCCACAATGCCATTTCGAGGGGCAACTTCAAAATCGGACAGGCTCGTATTTGCCCAGGGCCCAGCATGCTGTCTAGAGAGCTGCAGAGGCCGGTACTTTATGAAACAGGAGGCCAAGATTGTGCAACAGTGTGGTCCTCGGTGGGATCCCAGTGATGCCCCTCTGAGGAGCACAGCGGGATGAGGCTATTCTTAATTCTACTCTGCCCCCTCGTGGTAAAAGGACGAAATGCACTCGAGGAAGTGGGGTCCAATTTCAAGATCCCATGAGGAGCATCATCAAGGTTGGAACCAGAGCTGACTGTATATGTCTCTTCTCACCTCCACACAATTCTTTCAGTAGCTCTCCCAGGCCTTTTCCCTTTCCCCAAGTCCCACAGGAAGTGCCCCCGTGGAAGAGATGAGGCTGTGAGCTGTCTGGGGTGCTGTTAGCGACAGGAAGGGAAGGACTGGGGTCAGGCTCCTGTGCCTGAGGCTAAGGACAAGGAGAAAGGAGAGGAGGGAAAGGAGGGGGAGGGAGGGATGGGGGCGGGGACCAGAGGGAGTGAGAAACCCAGATCTTCTGGGGTCTGTCATGTTGCCAGGGGGTCTTCTTGGTCCCTGGGGGAAGGTGACCACCTTCCTAGCAGGCTGACATGGAAACCACTTTGCCACGTCCCCACCCATCCACTCAGCCCTAGGCTCTGTAAGGCTAGGACGCAGTCAGGTGGGGGACAAGGCTGGGGCACCTGGTGAGAGTTGGAAACTCTCCTGCCAAGAGAAACCGAGGGCCCTCCCAGAGGGGCTCCTGGAGGACGCTCACTGGTACCTGTGCGGTCCTGTCTGGGATGCTGGTGACCCTGGGGGACTTGAGCCAGTGAGTCTCTGCCATCTGACCTCAGGACAGGTCCCCCTTGGACAGCAAGAGGTGAGAAGAGCAGGGTGGTGACTGCTGTGGTGGCCAGCCATGGTTGGGCCCCACGGACAGCGGCCCCTTGCCATCTCCCAACAGCCAGTGTCTGGGCCCCCAGGCACGTTCTGGCTGGAAGGCCATCTGACCTCAGGACATCTTGATGGCAAAAAATGGTGGCAGTGAGGGACAAAGGGACCTAGGGGCAGGAGAGAGAGGAATAGAGAAAGCTGGAATATGGATGTGATGACTGGAACTTGAGCAGCCAACTTGGTCCTGAGAGGTACCCTAAGGATGATATGTCAACAGGAGAAAAGAAAAAAAGTTTCATAAAGAAAGAAAATGTCACCTGGTTTTACCTTTGTCATTTTTGTACTCTGTGATGAGCAGAATACAACTGTCCCTTGGTCTCTGCAGAGGACAGGTTCCAGGACCCTGTGCATATCCCAGTCTATGGGTGCTCCGTCCCATACACAGCGGTATACTGGGTTTGGCCCTCTGCGCGTGTCTCATGCACAGCTCAGCCGTGGTCTCTGCCATCATCTGAGCCCACAGCCTTGCTCCCCTGATGTAGTGCTAAAGTGTTTTTTTTTGTTTTGGGACAGGGCCTCATTATGTCCGTTCCAGCCTATGTAATTCAGGCTGGCTTTGAACTCGCTATGGAGCCCAGATAACCAGTGATCAGAGGATCCGGGCTGCCACCCCAGGCTTCACATTCTTCTCAGAGAGTGGGCTGAGCCAGTTGCCCTTGTAGGCCTCGTGAGCCGGCCTGGGAGTGTCCCCCAGCCGATGAGTCCTCTGGACACCCTGGTGCAGTGGAATTCACGGCTCTGCTGGCCGAGGCTGATCTGTTCTCCAGGGACTTCCTGGGTCCTGACGTGGAGGGACCTGTGTCTGCCCAGCTGCCAGAGCACCTCTGCTTTCCTGCTTCTGGGAGCAGGTCCAAGCCGAGCCCGCACAAATGGATGCTTTCCTGGGTTCTGCTGTCCCAACTTATTGGTACCAATGTCTGTGGCTCTGGTGGCCCTGCTCTCACAGCTCTGGGGGGCACTCCTTGTCCCGGGGAGGGGGTGACTGCTCTGCCAAGGCCCGGTGAGTCCGGAGAAGCCTGCCCTGGCTGTCCCCAGCCCGAGGTGCAGACGGGACCCATGATCGGGCAGAGTGGACAGTCAGTGGCATGGAGTAGGGCTGGCGCTTCTCCTTGGAGGGAGAAGGAGCCAAGATCCTGGGGGTCTCAGGCTTCGGGGAGGCCTTACAATCCAGGGACACTGGGCACAGTCTACATGTGCTCCCGGACGGGCCTGTGTGAGCAGGTTATGCCTCAGCCTCACGTGGAGATGGCTGCAGAGGGCAACTTTTTCAGGCCTGCTCGCCGAGGGACGGTTCTCTCCCCAGAGCCAAGCGCGGGGCGCGGGAGCTCGCTCGCGGCCTCCGTGCGTGAGGATCGCTGAGGGTGCGTGGGAATGGGATGCTGGGCGAGCTTTCTTCTCCCCTTTATTTTTTGTATTATCCAAGTTTTTCTAAAGAGGATCCTATCCTGTTTTTGTTTTCTTCTTTCTTTCTTTTGTTGTAATTCAGAGTAAAAAGGCAAAACTAACTTGTAAGCAGTAACTACTAGTTGGGTGGAGATGAGAGGGAGCACCTAGGGCAGACGAGAGGGGAAGGACACTCTGGGGTCACAGTGAGGGGACCTGCTCTGCCTGCCTGTCCCACCCTGCCCTGACAAGCGGGGCCTGGGCCTCAGTGTCCCCACCTGAGGGCTGGGAATGGTGACAGCAGGGACCTCATGAGAGTGTTGTGGGCTGATGGACACACGCCAGGTGAGAGATATGCCGAGCTCTGCAGCAGGGAGCCGTCCCAGTAGGAGCGTGATGGCGTGGCCACTCGAACTGACCAAAAGGACGAAGCCATGCAGTGCCCTTCCACCCACGGTGTGGCTGCGTCTGGCCGCCTGGGACCCAAGCCACTGAAGCCACGCCAACGGCCACCTCCCGAGTCGCCCCACATTTTCATGCATGCTGTGCTCAGGCCCACAGCCACCCGCTGGGAGGGGACCTCTGTTGCCCCCAGGTCGGGAGTTGCCCACAGAGCCACTCCTCCGTGAGGGGAGCCACACCCACCCAGGCCATTCATGTCAAGGGCACAGCCTCTGCCTGGCCCTGCGTGGGGCTCTGAAGCTGGCACTTGTGTGGGAGCTGAGCTCAGAGAGGCGGAGCAGCGGACTCTGACGTTAGAGTCACTCTCTCCTGCTCCTAGGCACTGTTGGCTTCTCTTTACAGAAAGCTTTGAAGCTCCTGCAATGTGACCAGTATCCACCGAGTGTCCCGGCATCTACCCTGGTGCCACAGTGAACCCAGACACCAGAAGGCCCCTGCCAGGCTGGCACTGCAGGGCAGGTGGGCGTCGCTGGCTCTGTGCCCAGACAGATGCGGAGTGATCTGTGTGCTGTGGCACCTGCCTGGGCCACCCCCTCTGCTGTCCCCAGCTCCCCTGCAGCGGGTAAGATGTGGGACCCCAATAACCAAAGCTAAACTTGTGTCTGGGATGAGTCCAGAAGTATCAAAGACAGAGGAGATCCCAGGCCCCACAGCAGTCTCTGTCACCCCTGGCCTATGTGTCATCACAGTGCCAGTCCCTGGATGGAGGGGGAGGGAAGGGCACTGCTGTGCTGGGCACACTCTTGCCTCGGATCAGGTGTGGACTCCGGCATGGCCTGGCCCCTGCTCTGCACTCCAGCTGCAGCCCCCGAGCCCCCGCAATCCCTGTGCCTCACCGACCTGTGGGCCAAGGGAGCCTCCTTCCAGAGACCCCCCCAAACTTCTCAAGAGTTGCAAACCACAAGAATAACAAACCATCATTCACAAAGCAAAATATTCTCATTTCCAAAAGGCTGCCTGTTTTCAACACAGAGTGTATAATTTTTCCCAGGATGACAATTTATTTATAACTTGATGTAAATGAAGCACATCAAATGTGAAAGAAATAGGAAGACAAACAAACTAATGGCTGGGTTGTAAATATGAAGGCAGTAAAAGAATTCGTGCAAAAAGATTATTTTTTTCTGGTATGCTGATCTGCGAAGGGACTCAAGATTTTGGCAGGAAAGATAGTGCTGCCTAGTTTGTTTATGTCATGCTTCTGTTTTTCCAAAAAGCTTGTAAATCCCCGTAAAATCAAACACATGCATTTGTAGGTAACAGAGGAGAAATCGATAGCAACTGTTCAACAGTCAGGCCTCGGCGGATGCAGGCCAGTAGCTTGAGAACAGGTCATATGATCCGAAATCATGGAAAGGAGGCAGAATCTGCAGTTCAAGGTGTTAGGGGGAGAGAATTATGAGACAGCCTAAGACCCTGGTCCCGAGTGTGAGCAGGACTCCTGGGACTAGGATACATTATATGACCAAGGCAGGGAGATTTCACAAATGTAATTAATGTCCCTAATGAGCTGACACTGATTTATCCACAGGTTCCCTTTGGACCAGACCGATCAGGAGATCACTGAAGATGGGAGGCCCTCTCTGAAGGAAGGAAGACCTCTGAGGCTGAGGGACTGTCCTGCCTGCTTGGAAGAAAGAGTTGAAGAGTCACTTGGCTGGCCCTGTGGGTGGCCTCTAGGAATGGGAAGGGACCTCTAGTCAGTATCCAGTGAAGTACCTGGGACCTTAGCTTTGCAGCCTCAAGGAGTGGAACTCTGCTAGCGATCTGGGAGAGCCAGGAAGGCTGTACTAACTCCAAATACACCCAGGCAACACACTGATTTCACGCTGCGGACACCAAGCAAGTTACTCAGCTGTGCTGTGCCCAGACTTCTGACTTAGATGTGCAGTCATAAATGTATGGATTTGTGTTTAATCTATAGTTCTGGGGACGGGATCCAGGGCTTTGTGCATGCTAGGCAAGCACTCCACCATTGAGCTACACCCCCAGCTCTGTTTTTTTAAAGTATAAAATTCAATGGTTTTTAGGAATTCACAGAGTTCTGGACCCATCACTGTAAGTATTTTTATTGTTCCTGAAACCCCATAACATTAGCCATCACCCCCAATCCTGTGCTTCCCCATCTCTCCTCTGCCCTAGGCAACCACTAAACCTTCTGTCTACATATCAGACTTTTCTGGTGTTGTGACGTTATGGTTTGTGTTAGGATGCCCCCCACAAAGCCGCATACAGTCATTGGGGGTGCCTTTCAAACATGGTGTGGTCTTCCCTTTTGCCCTTTTCACTCTTGTCACTTGTGACCTCCACGAATGTTTGCCCCTTAGCCATACCACCCTGTCTCGGAACCAGCTGAGTATGGACTGAAACTTCCACAAACTGTAAGCTAAATAAACCTTTCCTTCCTTCATTTTGGATGTCACATGTTTTGTCTCAGCAATGAGAGAAAAGTAACCAAGAGATATGGTTTATGTCTAGCTGCCCCTGCAAAGGATCATGCAGTCATAGGTGGAGATTTTCAGAGGTGACTGGATCTAGGATATGATGCTGGAATTAAGTGTGTGATGCTGGGATTAAGGGTGTGTACTTATTAAATTAGCCCACTGGTTGGTTTGGATAGTTCTGGGTGTAGATAATGGGAAGACCCACCCCGGGTGTGAGTGCTACCTGCCCTAAGTGTGTGTAGCCTGGATTAAAATATGACAAAGGACAGAAAGAGAGCTGCTGTCTTCATTTGTTGCTTGCTGTTTTGCTGCAATGCTGCCTTGCTGCCTTCCGCCTGCCATGAATCATTTTTTTCTGTATTGCCCCTATGCTGTGCCATCCTGCATTGGAGCCAGACCACTATGAACTGAAACCTCTGTAAACTGTGAGCCAACGTAGATCTTTCCTCCTTTAACTTTAGGTGCTGGGTATTGTGGTGGCTGTAACTGAGTGTGTCAGTTTGAGAAGTTTAGAAGTTTAGCCCAATCAGCTCAAATGTTCTAGACACTAGAATGTAGAAGACTCACCCTAGGGAGGCTTATAGCCCAGATGGTATGAAGGAAGAATGAGGAAGGATGGACCTGCTTCAGCTCTTCACAGGGCTCTAGTCCTGGCCAGCAGCTTGGACGTCATCTCCTGGCTTCCACCATAGACTCATCGGCTTCTGTCGTAGACTCTTTAGCCTTCCGTCGCAGACCCATCGGTCTCCTCATACAGACTTGCACTGGACACTGCGGTGAGCTCCAGACCTTGGACTAAATACATCAGTCTCCAGTGTGCAGACACTTTTGCTTTCCACACTTTCCCCATCAACTCTGTGGGTGACCATTGCAAGCTGATCTTGTAATTTCTTATGCATTTGTATATCCTGTGTTGTATCTGTTTCTCTAGCAAAACACTGACTGAGGTATTTTGTCTCAGAAATGAGAAAAGTAATTAGACACTTGGTCATTTCATACAAGCAAACTCAGACAATATGTGGCCCACTGTGAGTGACTCCTTTCATTCAGTGAAATGTTCTTAGGGTCATCCATTTACTGTTTTTTTAATGGTGCTGTGAATAGAACCCAGGGCCATGCACAGAACCTTCTAGACCAATGCTCTACCACTGAGTTATATGCACAAACATTTTCATTTCATTCCGAGACAGGATCTCACTAACTTGCTCAGGCTGATCTTCAACTTGCAGTCCTCTTACCTCCACCTTCCAAGTTGCTGGGATTACAGGCATGTACCACCACACCTAAATACTTCACTCCTTGTTATTATTGGACAGTGCTCCACTGATGGATATACCGTGCTTTATCTATTCATCAGTTGGTAGTTGGTAGTTGAGTTGTTTTATTTTTGGTTATTACGAATAATACTGCTACAGATATTTGTGGATGTGTTTGTTTGTTTAAGGTCTCACTATATTGCCTAGGTTGGCATTAACTCCCAGGTTCAAGGCATCCTCCTGCTTCAGCCTCCTGAGTGAACAAACTTTTGTGGATATATCTTTTCAAGTCTCTGGAATATCTACCTGGAAATGGAATTCCTGGATCACATAGTAACAGTGTTTAACCTTTACCGGAACTTTCCACAGTGGCTGTGCCATTCTGAGTCCCATGACAGTGTGTGAGAATTTCAGTTTCTTCTCATCTGTCACACTTGTCTAGCCATCCTGCAGGGTGTGAAGTGGAGCTCACTGTGGTTTCTATTTGCACTTCCCTGGTGGTTGGTAACATCAAGCATTTTTTCACATGCCTGTTTATCATTTGTATATGTGTAGGGAACTATTCAGTCTATTCAGATCACCCATTCATTTAAAGAAAAATTTTAAAATTTTATTTAAAGAGAAGAAAACACCAAACAAAACAGAATAAAGGGTAGTAATAAAACAGAACTCCAAGGAAAAAAGGAAAAGAACAAAAAAAAAACCCACTAAGACATCATTACTTGCTAAATTACATACTGACATCTTGGAAATAGTTGTTTCAATTACAAAATTAAAACATGCAAAGTAGACATTCAAACAGTGACACTGTTAACAGTTCTGCTCCACTATCTGACAAAAACAGTAATATGGTCATCCATTTTACACACTCAGATGTACATGCAATTATATCAAAAGGGTAAAATTAAACACAACAAAAAAGAACAAAGCGGGTCACAAGACAGCAATGTAAGAGACATAAATTTTAAAGCTAGACAATCGGAGATATTCACTCTATCATACTGACTCTTGTTTTCTTCCAAATAGTTGTCCATATTGTCACATACAGGGAATTCACATGAAACAACATAGTATGGAACTGATCTGAACAGGACAAGGAAGGCATTTCAGGTCTTCAAGACCAGACAATAGGGAAGTCAAGAATGGCTGTCATAATGTCTCTCATTCTCTTCAAAACAGCTGTCCATACCTTCATGTGTGTTGAGCTTAAACAAAACAAAACAAGCTAAAATTATTTTGAACAAAGAATTATAGTATTGCTGGATTTCACATTGTGACATTACGGAATCAGCACTGGGTACTATAGTGTCTCTTTTTCTTCAAGTAGTTGTTCATTTCATCATGCGTTATATAATTGGTTCTCATAAACTGTTTATAAGCTCTACACATGCATGAGTTTCTACATGTATATCTATCCTTTCTGTATTAGAGGGAAAAACAAAACAAAGCAAGACAAAACAAAACAATTCCTAGAAAAGCATGAAGCAAAAAAGTCATATATAACCACAATACAAGGTGATCTACAATGGTTACCATGATGTCTCAGCAGTGTATAACAACATTAATAAAAACAAAGCATTGGAGACATTATAAGACTTCAAAAGCAGGTAATAATCAAACCAGAGTGGGTATCTTAGTGAATCTTGTCATCTTCACTGTAGTTGCCTATACTCTTAGACTTGATACTATCAATCATAACAGATTAGAATAAAATCAGGCAATACAAAACAGCAATCTAACAACCCAGATTCAAATAAGATCAGTCATAATAAGACAGTGTAAATTATACAGGGCTTCTGATTAAGGTGATAGGAAATTAAGGATGATTACCATATTATGTCCTCTTATTTTTGGGATAGCTGACCATGTCCTCGAGTCTAGTGTAAGTAGACAAACTGGAACAGCATGTAATCCATCCAAGCAGAGTGATGAGAATGTAGATTTTAAATCTTGTTACCCCATTAACAATATCCTCTGCCTTCCTTTTTTAGACAATTCCTCCCCTTTCACTCCCATGGGGTGCACTGCTTATTTTGGGTCCCACTGCCTCCCTATATAGAGCAGCTCAATGGACCCTATCTCCTGATCTACTCTGCCTGTGCTTCTTTTTGTTAGTATATCGAGGCCCTCTATGTTAGAGATTACAGCCAATCTTCTCTGCCTCATTTCTGTTATTCTATTTTTCTGCCATTGGTTGTCTATTTTTCTCTTTCATTCCACTGTCTGCCCCATTCATTTAGGCCTCTCTGCCACTGTTCCTGAAATCCTCATATTCTTTTTCTCTCTCCTAGAATGCCCTTTAGTATTTTTTGTAGGGTTGAATTGGTGGTCACAAATTCTCCCAGTTCCTCTTTGTCATGGAAGCATCTTGCTTTGCCATTGATTTCTAGAGAGAGTTTTGCAGGATACATCAATCTGGGCTGGAGGTTATTTTCTTTCAGGGCTTGAATTACTTCACTCCGTCGAGAAGTCTGCTGTGATTTTGATGGGTTTTCCTACCCACTCATTTTTAAGTTGGTTGTCTTTTAATGGCTGAGTTGTTGTAGTTTTTTTTTTTTAACAATATACTCAGATACAAATCCCTTATCAGACTTGTATGATTATGACTTACACAATTTCCTTCCAGTTTGTGTGTTGTTTTTTCACTTCTGAATTATGTCATTTGAAGCACAAAAGTTTTTAATTTTGAGGAAGTCCAAATTATCTAGTTTTCATACAGTTGTGTTTTTGGTATCATATTTTAAGAATTTGTTGCCAAATCTGAGATTGTGATTTTTCCTTGTGCTTTTTTCTAAAGGTCCTATACTATTAGCTCTGCATTTAGGTCTTTCACGTGCACCCTTTTGTTCCTTCTTTCTCTCTTTTTTAGCCTGAGCCTTACTGTGCTGCCCAGGCTGACCTCAGTCTCCCCCCAGTAGCTGGGGCTTCAGGCTTAGGCCACCTGTGTTGGGATCTAAGGGTGCTGATCCAAAGAGTGCCCCACCAGAGCCCAGGCACAGTAGAAGCTCCAGGAAGCAGGGCTGGCTGGGAGCCCAGGAAGGAGACAGAGGAGGTGCAGAGGAGGGGACTGGAGGCCCTGTCTGGGACTGGCAAGGGGACAGGAGGGAGGGATGTGCTAAGCTGTTTATACCACAGACTGACCCCGAAGCTCCTGCTTAGTGGCCTATCACAATGCAGTGCAAAGGACAGTAACCAGAAAGCTGACCACAAAATGTGTACACAGATAGCTAAGAATTGGAATCTACTGCGGTGTTACAATTTGAAAAGACGTGAGAAGTGAATCAGACTTTTTTTTTAGTTACATGCAGTTTTAGAAATGCAAATTTTGAAGAAAGCAGGAAATAATTTCCATTTCTACTACAGATTCAGAATCCCTGATCCACAACTTTTGGGGCCCTGTGGTTTGGGATGCAGAATGGTAGATTTAGAAGAACAGTGCCTGTTTCAGAAAGGCCCCAGTGGAGACGAGGAGTCCCCTCCCATCAAAGTCCCGGGGTTCTTTCCACTAACACTGGTACTGTCCCTCAGGGTGAGTCACACAAAGGCTGAAGACGGCTGCAGGCTTAGGCAAGGCAGGTGTTGCTCCTAAATGATTTTTCTCCCTGGGGTTTAGGTGACTCTTTTTGGATTTCACAGTTGAAAAGGGCCAGGGGTGTAACTCGGTGGTAGAATGCTTGCCTAACATGCCTGAGTCCCTGGGTTCCATCCACAGCACTAAAAGCAAACACAACTCCAAATAACCAAAACCAGAATTGAGGGTAAGGAGCTAAGGGTCAGGAATCGAGGGTCTGTAACTCTCCATGGTTGGACCCTGTGGACCCAGAGCTAGAGCTGAGACAGTGACATGAGGTTGGCCAGCATCTCCCAAGTTGCAAAGCAAATGTCTTTGTGGGGGCTCATCAGTCACTGCCAGGTAGGTGGCGCAGCTGTCCTGAGCAGGTATCTGGTGTTACACAGTCTGCAGCCTCTCATGAACCCTGCAGTGATTCCTTAGTCCCCGTATGACCTTTGTCATGTGCCTCTGTCCCCTGCTGTGAATGCCTGTCCCAGTGTTGTCCAGCCAGCAGGCACCACCTGTCCTTCAGCTCCCTCCCAGCTCCCTCCCAGCTGCCAGGGGACAGCGAGTGTTGAGTGGGGTCAGCCTTGTCTCAGAGAGAAGGGGTGCACGTCTGTGAGGTCACAGGCTTGGGTCAGAGCATGGGCTCCAATCCTCCCTGGGAAGTTAGTAAGGGGCTGAGGGGCAGCAGTAGAATCTATGTGGCCAAGATGCAGAGGCTTGCTCTGCCTTGGTAAGTGCTGGAGCTTGCATCTAGGATATCCCCTGCAGGTGCCCAGATTGAAGGCTGGCTCCCAGGGTGGCGCTAGCAGAACTTCGGACATGGGGCCTAGTGGAATATTTAGGCCATTGGGGCCCTTAAAAGCACTCTTGAGACCCCAGTCTCCTGCTTTTCAGTTGCAGTGAAGCGAGTGGTTTTGTTCTGTCATGTCCTCCTGCCGTGATGCTTTGTGTAGCACAGGCCCAATGCTATGGCACCACATGACAATGAACTAGATAGACCCTTTCCAGCCACGAGTCAAAGCAACCTTTTTCTCTTCGTGAGTTGATAATTTCAAGTGTTTTGTTATAGTAACAGAATGCTAACCAGTCCAGTAATCAATTTACTCTCACTGCCAAAGAGAAGATCCCAAACTCCTCACTAATGCAACTGACCATTATTCATTTTTAGATGATCATACTTGTGGACAACAAAGGAGATTTTGTTGAGCATGGTGGTACACACTTGTAATCCCAGCGCTGGTGAGGCTAAGGCAGGAGGATCACCATGAGTTTAAGAATAGCTTGAGCCACATAGTAAGACCCTGTCTCAAAAAACAACAAAAAAGAGACCTTGAGACCCGTGACCCATGAAAGAGACCCATGAGACCCATGACCCATGAGACCCATGAAAGAGACTCTATGTCTGATTTTGAGGGATACCAGAGCAGACAGTGAGGCAGGCCAGGGCTAGGCAGCAAAGGGAAGAAACAAAGTACTTCACAGCCAGCCTCTACCCTTGTGGAGAGCTGACTTTCTGCTCTGAAGCGTGTCTGCTGACCAGGCCTTATTCCCCCTGATGGCCTCTCCCCAGAGAGGCCCATCCCCAGAGAGGGAAGGGAGTGCTATTTATTCCCATTCTCCAGATGAACAAACTCAGAGTCTGTTTCAGTGAATTGGCCAAGGTTAGCTACTAAAGTAAGTAGCAGAGTTGAGATCTAAATAGGGTTTGCCAGACGATAAAGGCTGCCCTTTCCGGAGCTGCTTCTGACCGTTGACCCACTATGTTCAGGACCCCCTCACCCCACGAGCAGATTGTTCAGGAGGAGCCACGGTGTGCTTGTGGACCGGCAGGTGGCGCCCTGATGCTACAGTTGGGACACCTGATCTCACACAGTGTTTTTCTTGAGCGGAAAATCAAGGATCTGTGGGAAGACAGAGCGGGAGGCTGCCGCTGGTGGGTCTTGTGCTTCTGACCTGCCTCTTAGCCAAGGACTCAGAGTGCTTAAGGTTTGGACCAGGATGCGCTCAGCATAGTGCTGGGCACTGAGTACCGAGGTCGGCCTGTGATGGGCTCGGTCTCAGCTCCCTCCAGCTGACGAAGGTGACCCTGCCTCCCTGCAGATCACTGGGGTGGACTCTAAGGTTAGGGTGATAACAGATCTGGGGGGAGAGGGAGTATGAGTGTGGGGTGCATATGGGATGGGGCATCCACCTGGGTACTGCTGAGGCACCCACCCGTGAGGCTCCACTGGTATGGCTCCCAGAAGACCCTCGGGGTCCCAGGTACTTCCTGTGGCTTCTGTGCCAGCCTTGGGGGTGAGCAAGGACATTGTGCAATCACTTCTGTGCCCTCGCTGGACGCAGGTGTCTCTGCAGGGCCTGGACCCTTCTGACACTCTAGAGTGCTTATTGGGAATGAACTCAGGCCCCGGTGCCCTGGGTCCTGAAATCCCTTCTGAGACTTCGCCACTGGGACCCACTGTCTCTTCTGCTGTGTACTCCTTGTCCCCCCAGCCTGGGCAGTTGGTTCCAGTCTTGGAGGGTGGAGTGTTAATCCTTTCCTCCCACCTCTTCTTCCTCAGCATCCTTTGGGAGCAGGAATGCGCTCACCCTTGTAACAGCAGGCTTCCAGAAGCCGCAGGCAGGGAAGCTGAGCACGCAGGTTCCCCGTGGCACGGGCCCTCTCTGGATGTCCAGGGACTCAGGCTGGGCTGCTTTCAGAGGGTGGGCCCAGGAGGCTCAGCATCCTGGAACACTGGGGCCCACAAGGCAGTGGCTTCCCTCCTGGGCTGAGGAAGAGCATGCTGAATGCTGGCAGGACTGTGGAGGGCGAGGGGAGACAGGCGGGAGGCCCTGGTCTGCAGGAGCGGGAGGGCACGGGCGGTGTGCATGTGTGTGTGCCTCCCGGAGCGCAGGGCTCAGCCTGGAAAGGAATCTGCCGGGGCACACAGGTACCGAGAGACCAGGATCGGAGGGGCAGCGCAGGCAGAACACAGGTACTTCCCCTCTTCTCTCCCGGCTGAGAGCCTCCTCTAGGTGTTGCAAAAAATGTTTCACTGTGAAGCAATTTGAACCTACACCAAAGCAGAAAGAAACATTGTGCCTACCCTGAGGCCCTGTCAGCTGTAATCCTGGCCAGTCCTCTCCATCTGAGCCCCATCCGCTCCCCCTCATTTTGAAGCAATCCCAGGCCTGATTTAATAGGAAATACTTCCTTTCGTGTCTCTAAAAGGTGGCAGGGCCATGTTAAACACCCAGGTTACAGCAGCCATGTTAAACACCCAGCTTTCAGATTTTCTGTCTGGGAGCAATAAAATTTCCTGTTTGCTTTGACTTAAGATCCAAATGAACTCCCTACAGAGTGACTAAGCGAGATATCTCTGAAGTCTCTAATTTCCTTTCTTGTTTCACTCTTCATTTTGAAATAATTTCAGACCTACAAGAAAGTTGCAAAAATAGTACAAAGAATTCCCATTATGCTCTTCACCCAGATTCTTCGAATGTTAACATCTTACATAATAACCACAGTGGGATGATCAAAATCAGGAAATTAACATGGATACAATACATATCTGATCCACAGATCTGATTTGCTAGCTCGTTTGTCTGCTTTGCTCTTAAAGACTCCCTCATTATAGGTTTATCTTTTTTAATTTAAACATTTTTTAAAGTGTTTAAAATTCAAAATTCTTATTTTATTTTTTAGGAATACTGGCCAGTTACTTTGTACAATGCTCCTCTATTGGGTTTTGTCTGACGTTTTCTCATAATTAAATTTGAGTTATGCATTTTAGGCAGGAATCTAGCAGAAGGAGTTTTGTATCATTTTGGGGTACAAAAATACTTGATTTCTCTGCCATGAGGTTACTTTTTCCCCTTTGTCATTAATAAGTCTCTGTGATGAGAAAATTTGAGATGATGGTAAATGTATTACCTCTTATCATATTTTTACCAACTAGTTTTAATGTTCATTGATGATTCTTGCTTAAAACAATTATTCCTGAGGTGTTTTTCAAATAGTGATTTTTCTGAGACTATCATTCCTTCTACATTTAAGATATGAAATTTTTATGAAGGAAAGAGCTTTGCTTTCTACCCCATGCACATACCTACCACTTATCTATTCACCTACCACCTACCGTTTATCTATTCACATCACAGTGGACTTACATACTCTAATTTTACTCTGTGGCTCATAACTATCATTACTGGTTGTTCAGATTGTCCCGTGTTTGACCATTGGAAATCCCTTCCACTGACTACCTTCCTTTTGCTCTGTGTCTTAGTTACAAAATGCCGGATGCCTGCAAGTTAAAGTTAAAGTTAAAGGAAAGGTTTATTTTAGCATAGTTTGTAGAGGTTTCAATCCACAGTCAGCTGGCTCGAGACAGGGTGGCACTGAAGAAGGGAAACGGCTCAGGGCAGGGCAGGAGGACAGGCCAAAAAAAAAAGCAGTGGGCTGCTCTCCTTTGTACTCTCTCTGGCCTATAAAACTACTGACTGGTGCCACCCATGCCTGGGGTGGGCTTTCTCTTCAGTAAATCCAGCCGGGCACACCCAGACTGTGCTAATCCAACTAGGGGACCAAGCCAGGTATCACGCACCCTAGATTCAGCCACCTCCAAAAAGCTCCACCTATGAACCCGTGAGGCTTTGGGGCGATACCAGACACAAGCCATAATGCCGTGTCCTTGTCATTTTTGAAGCAGTTCCTTGTTCTCTGGCCCTGTGGTTCGTTCTTCGGCCTGGCCCTCGGTGAGCTGGGTCTCTAAGGAGCTTGTTTCCTTTCATATAAATGCCATTTAGAACCTGGTCCTTGCTCCTAAGGTCTCATTGCTTTAGGGCTGTCAGCAGACAGCACTTGCAGACACACGCACGCACACGCACACACACGCACGCACACACATGCACATGCACGCATGCACACACGCACGCACACACATGCACGCACACACATGCACGCACTTCCATCTGTACACGCATTGAAAACGCAGGCTCCAGTCCAGACTGATGCCCCAAGACGCCATCTAACTTTGCCCTTTTCTCATTTGCAGCTCCCTTCCCCCATGGGGAGTAACTTGGGTCTCATTACCCACAGCACGTGTACTCATTTGCTAGGTTCTAGGAAGCACAGACAAACTTTAGGAACCCTTTACCCAGACCCCTGGGAACCCTGCACCCACCTGCTGAGGGTGACTGGTGCCTAAATTCCTTTAGCCTCAGAACAGAACGAGAAAACCCTTTCCTGGTCTCCTAGATGGAGTCCTTCCTCTTCACGGGAAGTGTGTTATCTGTAAAACGACTATCAGTTTTGCTTATTTCAGTGTGTATTCTAGTCTGGGTTTCTTCTTAGTTGAAAAAAAATCAAGTTTTTTGAGTACCTGAACTATGCACATGACGCTAGGGTCCGGAACTATTTGAAAAGGCCCCTCAGGGTCTCTGCCTCTCTGCTTCCCTGATCCTTCGCTCTCTTAGCCCTCTGTTCTCACCCACCGCCTGCAGGTAACTGACCTCACTGGTTTCTGTTTTATTTTTCCTGTTTCTTTCGCCTAAAGGAACAGCTGCCTATTTTCTTTTTCTTCTCTTCCTTACAGGACGGGCAGCATGTTCTAGGTGCCTTTTCACATTTTGCTTTTCATCCATTCTCAAGTCCCTAGATCCACATTTTCCTCTCCACCTTTGTTATTTCATCGGAGACACCGTCTGTCGTCTGTCGGTCCGGTCCCGCGGTCCCCAGGCCGAGCTGCAGATTACCGCGCCCCTCCGCCCCGTCGCCTCTTGAACTGGAGGTTGGAGATTCAAGTTTGGCTTTGAAAGGTCAAGCTGCAGAGTGGCAGCGCTCTTGGAAGGCAGAGCGGGCCTCAGCCCCGGGGCAGGCGGAGCGTCCCCTGCGACTGCGGCCGCCCAGCCCGAAGCGCTGACCTCGGGCCCATGAACACCCCAGGGTCTGGGGACGCCCTGGGGACGTGCGCAGGCCTCCTCGTTCCCCTCAGCGGGCGGGGACACGGGCCTTGCCCTCCCCTCCGCAGCGGGCTCTTCCCCTGCCGTCTGCTGTGGGGAAGCCGCTGGGTCCGCAGCGCCGGCTGTCGTGGCTCAGGCGGCCGCTAGAGGGGGGCGTCGCCTCCGCACTCCGGACCTCGCCCTGGCTGTCGGGGAGCTCATTTGACCCGAGTGCAGCGAATGGGACGTGCGGTGCTGTTGCTCCTTCCTCTCCTTTCTCATTTCCCTTCTTCCTATGCCACATCCCTGGGGGCTAAGCAGGGCCCTGAATGTCACTGCGAAGAATGTCACAGGCAGCGAGCAAGCCATGGAAGGAAGAGGCCACTGTCCCCTGGTCCTCACCCTCCAACCCCAGCCTTCTTCCTGCTTTCTCTTGTTCCCGAGCTGGTGCACACTGAGGCTGGGACACGAGCGAGTGATTTGCAGATAGGAATGTCCTGCTGGTTTTTTTTGTCTTTTTGAGACAGGGTCTCACTATGTGTTCAGGCTGGCCTTGGGCTCACTTCGTAGCCCAGGCTGGCCTCGAACTTGCAACAATCCACCTGCCTCAGCCTCCCAAGTGCTGGGATTACAGGAGTGCACTACCACGCCAGGCTCTCCTGCTGTTGTTTTTAAAGACGGGGTCTCTCTATGTGGTTCAGGCTGGTCTTAAACTATGTTGCCCAGGCTGGACTCAAACTCCAAGCTATTCTGCCTCAGCCTCCGCAAGTGCTGGGATTATAGGCGTGTGCCCCCACGCCCGACGCATCGTCATGCTTTTAGGGACAGTGAAAGTGTCATTTTTTTTTTTTTTGAGAACTCAGGATTTTCCATCCGCAGACGCCCTTTCTATGGAAAAAGTGTATCATGTGTAAGAGACGAACACAACCCTGCCATGGTCCGAAGTCCCAGCAGAGGCAGCTCCCCCAGGGATGGGTGTCAGCATGGTTTTCGGGCAGCACCGGGAAGCACAGTCCCCCCTAACCTTGTTTTCCACCTCATCCCCACCACCCACCCCCAGCACGCTCCAACCTTAACACAGGAACCCCTCCCAGTTCCCCTTTGGGGTGCACTGCCAAGTGTGCCCAGTGGGAAGCAGGGTGCCCAAGGCACACTGGAGGGAGGCACTGCCTCCTGCTGGCCCCTGGGCTTCAGGAGTGTGGCCACCACGGTCTGCTGCAGGTCCACATCCACTTTATTCATG
>PVJX010031541.1:0-21144 GCA_004027295.1 Dolichotis patagonum
CCCCCCCCCCGGTCACCTCCGAGCGGCCGCGCTGCGCCCTCGGGCGCGCATGGACCTGTGTGTGCCCGGCCGGGGCGCGAGCCCGGCGCCAGGCCCGGGAGGGGCGAACCGCCTTCCTCCGGCCCGAGCCTGCGGAGGCCGCCGGTGGGCGCACAGGTGCGCGCCCCGGCCCCGCGTCCCCGGCCCCGCTTGCTTCATGGCGTTTCCCAATGTGCCTTTCCGCGGCCTGTTTCTTCACCGTGACCAGAGGCCGGTGGGGCCTCGCGCGCAGAGCTCCGGCTAGAAAATGCCCCGTTCTCCTCCCGGACCATTATAGTTAGGCTTTTGTCTGACCCCAGGGCCTTTGAATTAAGCCACGTCCCCAGCCCTTTTTAATTTAAGACAGGGTCTCGCCGAGCCCATCCGTTGCCCAGGATGGGCTCAGACTTGCGACTCTCCTGCCTCAGCCTCCCAGAATGCTGAGAGTACTGATGTGCACCGCCACACCCAGCTTCCCTCGGGGCTTTTCTCACCTGTGAGTTTATCCTGTGTCGAATCCGTGCCGCGGGCGAAGCCTAGAAGCTCAGCTGCCCGGGAGCTCACTTCAGTGGGTCGCAGAGACCCACAGGAAACAAAGGCGGTTGGTGCTGCTAAGAAACCAGACAGGGAAACTTGCCCATGGGGCCGTGGGGGCTCTAAGACCCAAGGAGGCCGCACCCGGGTCGGGGTCCATCCCAGGAAGGCGATGGTGGAGCCCGGGTCGGGAGGCCAGAGTGGGCCCCCGGAGCTTCGCAGACGGGGAAGGCAGGGCCGCTGGACGACAGTGACCTTGGGCAGGGTGCTAGGAAGTGAGACCCACGCCGGGAGAGGGCGGGGTGGGGCTGAGGGTGGGACACCAGGCTCTGTGGGCACGAAGGGGAGGCGCCCCGCCCCGCCCCCACCCAACTGACCGTAAATCAAGGGGGGACGCAGACTACACGCAGGGGTGCAGGTGCCCAGCGCCATCACCCCCTAACCCACTGTGGACTTGCTTTCCGCCTCCCCAGTTAGAGAGTAATGGCTGTCACCAGTGCAGGGCACCAGAGAAGCACGAGGGCCAGGGGCAGGGGCAGAGCGGAGGACAGAGGGCAAGTAATTCTCCGGGGACAGCGCGTGGAGCGGGATAGGAGCGGGTGGGGTACGGCAGAGTCGGCCCTGCGCGTGTCACCGAGCGCCAGCCTTTGCCCTTGCTGGGAGCCCAGCTGTGCACACACAGGGCCGGTCAGGGCTGCTCTCGCCGTGCTGGGCGGGCGAGGTCCAGCGGGTAAGCGGGGTGGGAGGAAACCCTCTCCCGGACTGGCCCTGCGGGGAGTGGTGCCCAGCCCTGGAGATCCTGGCTGAGGTTCTCCGTCCGGGTCCTCCAAGCGCTGTGCCCACACCCACCCGGGGCCGTGCCTCACCCTGTCCCACTGCGGAGGTGACCTGGAAAGAGCTTGGCTGCCGTCTGTCCATCGTCGACCCCTCCCTCCCTCCCTTCCTCCCTCCTCCCCTTTCCTGACAGGTGTGCAGTGCACCTGGCCTCCAGGCTGCCCAGGGAGAAGGCCGCTGGGGTCACGCAGGGAGGGCCGCCTGGCTCCCAGCTCTGCTTCTTTGCTTTCGGGTGGAACACTAAACAGCAGAAAGGTTGGCATCTGTGCCTTGGGTCTGTTGGAGACTGGGTTTTATCTGCCCTCACCCCAGGGAGGGTTGCTGGGAGAAGGAGAGAAAAGGAGAGGGGTTTGTAGGCCCCATGGGTCTGGGAAGCTTGGGTTACCCACCATGCCATGCGGAGGTGAAAGGGGAGGGAAGGAGGTTCCCATGGTGATGGAAATCCCCCCAGCCAATCAGCAGCCAGCAGTGAGAGCTGGAAGAAGTTCCTAAAAGGTCTCTGCCACTGACCATGGTCACTTTCCAGTGACCCTGTGGAGTAGGAGAAGGAGCCTCTAAGTGAGACCAGAGTTCCCCTCAGCCTAGTTGAATAGAGTAACTGCGTTAGGTGAGATTGGATTGAAGAAATGGTTCCATCCTTACACATGTGAGTTTGCTGTTGCGTATTAACACTATCCCCGGGCACTGTCATGCTACCTGGAGTCCCAGCCATTCTGGCGGCTGAGGCAAGAGGATCTCTTGACCACAGGCCTGCAGGGCTATCCTGGGCAGCAGAGCAAGACCCTGTGCCTTAAGGTGTATGTTTTTAAAAAATTACCATTTGGTACATACATAGTGGTACTCAGTCGAGATGGCTTTATTGAAGTCGGAAGCATAGGGAGACCCAGGCGCACTAGGTGGGGGACCCACCCTGGCCTGAGGTCAGGGCAGGCCTCTGGGGTCTTAGCTGCTGTACCTGCAGCCAGGCAGCTTCCTTGCCTGGTGATCTGGGGTCCTTGTCTGTGGCACGGGGACCCTGGTCTGACGGTCTCACAGGGTGGCTCTGAGTATGAAACGTGCTGGCACGTTTTCCGTGTTTTGTACCAATGTCTGGGGCATAGGGAACACTTGGTGAATGTGGGGTGCTAATGGGAAATGTGACCCTTGGTTGTGGGAGGCGTGGGGTGTCTGTGTCCATGGGTGGGCAGTGGGTAGGAGTGGGCAGAGGGACTGTGCTGGGGGAGGGACACCGTCTGTCCCTGAGGGACAGGTGACAATCTGGAGACAGCTTTGGTTGTCACCAGCAGTGCTGGAGCTGCCAGCGCCCTCCCACGCCCAGCACAGCCCTCTACAGACAGAGATCTTCTCCAGGCTGAGAGGAAGGCTAATCCTTCGTGGCCCATCCAAACTGTCACAGGCTCCACCCCTGTGACTAAAGATGCTTACCAGGAGCAAGGCAGGGTGCGCTCACTGGGTCGTGCTTTCCCTATCAGCCGGAGGGCCTGCAGCCTGGGCCTCGGGTGACCTGTCCATTTTCACACGAGGGCTCCAGGCAGCAAGGGTCAGTCGTACAAAAACACAGTTGGGAGGAGGCGGGGCCTCATGACACCAGGTAGTGCAGGGGACCAGGGCCCCTCCTTCCCCCAGGTACAGACGGGAGCCTCCTGGGGTCTTTGGTCCTCTAACCCAATGGCGCAGGTGAGAGAGTTACTCATGGCTCCCAGCAGGACACAGAGGGAGGGGAGGTTTGAGTTTTAGGGTTCTGGCTGGCTTTGAAGAAAATGAAATTCTGGTTCCTATGACCTAGACTAGAAGACAAATTCTAGTTTCTGGTTTGTGGAGCGGGGAGGTGAGGAGGAGAAGATCAGGGAGAAAGTTTGCTTCTGAAGCTTCATGCTGGGGCATGATCTGCCTGAACCCCAACATCCAAGCTCCAGAGTGTGGGGAGGCCTGGGTTAGGTGAGGCAAACGGGGACAAGCACACACTCACCCTCCCTCACATGCACACTCGGCGTGCACACACTTTGACACGCACATGTGGGCACAGCACAGGCTGGGGGTGGGATGGACCAGGTCTTCAGGCCTGGTATAGAGGGGCAGCAGAATGAGCGGCTTCCGGCTGAGCAGGGCAAGGAAGACATGGGCAGCTGCAGGGCCGTGGGTTCTGGGCCGAGGTGGAGTCACAGCATTTTAGGGGGTGGCAGTGACGGAGCAGAATGC
The DNA here is from genome assembly GCA_004027295.1 of Dolichotis patagonum. Lineage (NCBI taxonomy): Eukaryota > Metazoa > Chordata > Mammalia > Rodentia > Caviidae > Dolichotis > Dolichotis patagonum. Next base: position 3,586 of record PVJX010031541.1, read on the forward strand.
ATTGTGGGTAATGAGTCTGCAGCCAGTGACCTGAGAGAGGCCATGTTGCGAGGTCTGGGTGGCCTGAATGCTCCTTCTAGAGCAAGTGTACGGGTTCCCTGAAAGTCAGAGCTCAGCAGGCAGGTAGTTCTATCTTCAGTGTGGTCACCCGCCCCTCCTCTCCTCTCCAGAAGGTCGCCAAACCCCAAGAGTGTTAGAATCCTGCACCCTGGAACTGGCTCATGAGCTCAAGGCATCTAGAAATAATCAGGGGTTTCTAAGAAGTGGGGTCTTCTGGGAAGATGACGAGGTCCTTGGGCCAGATTCAGGGGCCTTGTGTGCTGTGTGGCCTTGCATCCACCTGTGTGTGGTGCCCCTTGTCTTCTGGCCTAGCTCACCAGCGTGAGAGCTCTGCCTGCAGCCTGCAGGATGGGCTGTGACCTCCTCTGGGGGCTGAATTCAGCTTGAGGATTACGTTCATGGTGGAGGCCCCAGGGCACCAAGTAGGTCCCTACCCACTGCAGCCCCACTTCCCTTAGGGCTGGAAGCACTTGCTAGAAGAACCTGTCAGTCCCACTGAGCCAGGCCCATGGATGCAGACCCGAGGTCAGAAATGAAAGTGAGGTAAAGAATTAAAATTTCCTCGGTACGTTAAAATATAGCGAAAGAAACCTAGAGAGTGACTTCACTGTGGCTGAGGAGGAGGGAGCCCTCAAAGGAGTGGAGAAGTCACCACCAGCACGCAGGCTCCCTGGAGCAGGAAGTGGGGAGCCACCATTCCAGGGCGCCGTGCTGAAGTCTGGGAGGCTGGTCTTGGGGAGCCTCGAAACAGTCTTCTAAGCCAAGTGAGACCAGGACTGTCTCCAGTCATCTACAGCTGTCACCAACTTCATCACTGGCCCACGAGCCCTAACATACTCTCTTTACTGTCTGTCCGTTTCCAGAGAGGGTTTCCTGAGCCCTCTTCTAACTCAAACCGCCAGACATTCACTCAGTGACTGAGCTCCACACCCAGTGCGTGGTCCCTGGATCAGCTCGGGGTGCTGGGCAACGCCAAGGACTCAGGCTCCCTCGGGTGACAGACGGGAGCCAGGGTGGGAAGTTGCCCTTGGGATTCTCTACTTACTTATTTTTATTAGTACATGTTCGCAGTACGTGATGATCACACTCATGGTATGACAGATGGCGGAGCTAGGTAGAAATATTCTAGGCAATCAGACGGGGCTGGGCCCTCGAGGAAGCCAGTGCGGAAGATGAGGACACGTTTCCACCGGGTGGAGAGCAGCCGTGGAAGGCCAGGCCTCAGCATGAAGATGGAACGACTCCACCTCCGTGCTTCCCCCGGGATAATCAATAATGACCGATGCTCTATGCAGGCGTCGGTCCCCTAGTGGGGGACCAGGACCTCCCGACACATCGCTTTCAGGAAGGCCCTGGTTCCTTCCTGCGCACTTGCTACGTGACCTGCGTCCCCACTGGATCAAAATTACCTAAGCGCCTGTACTTGGAATCTTATTGGTGGATCATAGCTTTGTCCCGCCCCGTGATCTGCGAAACTTCCTGTGAGAAGTGGGCTCGTGGGTAGCTGACTTCCGGGTCCCCTTCTGTCTCTCGGGCGGGAGCTGTGTCTCCCCAACACTTTCTTGTTCTTAGACCCCACTGTACCCCGGAATTCATTCTTTGTTTTTGGGAACTTGAACTCAGCATATTGGGCATCTATAGTATTTCCCTTCTGTCATTTGGAGGTCTGACGTCATTCCCATGTCAACTGTGCGGAGTTGTTACATGCATATAGCACATGTTAGTTCCTTTATTTCCCTTTTTCCTCCCTCCCTCCATCTCTAGATATCTTTCCAATTTGCACAAAATCTATATGCTTCCTTCCCATTGTCTATGTTTTATTCTGTTCTTTAAATGATTTATACTTAGATTTCTCATACGAGAGGAGCCACGCGCTGTGCCGGCTTGTGTACTTGGTTTGTTTCACTTAGCATTTTGGTCTCGAGGTGCATCCGTTTCCTGTAGGTGACTCCAGCCTGTCTGTCCTTACGGCAGAGTAGCGCTACCGTGTGTGTGAACATGCTTTCTGTGTCCACTCTGCCATGGTCTGGCTGTCCTGAGCTGTGCTGCTGTACACGTGGGTGTGGGTGGATCAATCACCGTGATGTGGGGACTTTACCTCTCCTGGGAGGATACCTCAGGGGAGCAGCCGTGTCTGGTGAAATTTCTCCTGTCATCTTCTAAGGTATCTCCTTGGAGGCTGCACTACCTTCCATTCCCGCCAACTGTGTGCAGGTGCCCTTTCCCGCAGCCTCACCAGCACCTGCTGTTGCTGGGTCTGATGGTGGCCGTGCCCTCTGGACTAGGCCGGGATCCCAGAGTCCTTTCCGTCTGGGTCGCTCTGAAGGCAGCGATGTTGGGCAACTCCTCTGTGTTTGGCCTTGGAGTTACTGCAGACACCCTCTCGAGGGTGGGTGGACTTTGTGCCGTGGGTGGCGACTGACGGTGCTGTGTCACTGGGAGAGGTGTGCCAGCAGGAGAGAGTGGTGTGCCAGCCTTGGCGCTGCAATGGGAGGCACTTTAGACATGGGGCGGGACTCTGCCTTGATGGCTGGGCTTTGGGTGAGAGGAAAAGGAGCCCTCAGGAAAGTCCACACGTGTCCTGGTTTTTCTTTACAGGAGTTGGGGGACGGTGGCTTCCAGGGGTGGTGGGAGCCAGGCCTGATGCAAGCTGTGCTGGGCATCGGTTCATGTTTGCACTTGGCGAGCGCCTGCTAAGCTCCAACCTCCCGGGCAAAGTGGGGCCTAGTGCTGGGCACAGCCCCCCGGAAGGTGCCACTCTTCATACATGGCCGATGGACAGTGCAGGTCCCCATTAGTCACCCCACCCTGTGACAGGGAAGTACTGAGTGGGTGACAGCACCTCAAAGAAACAGCCCTAGTCCAGGGTCTGTAAGGCTCCCGAGGAAGAACTGCATCTCTCCTATACAGTTTCTTTTCTTTTTCTCTGTTTATTTTTAATTCTTTATCTTTTTGAGACAGGGTCTTGCTGTGCAGTTCAGGCTGGCCTTGAGCTCACTTTGTAGCCCAGACTTGTCTTGAACTCACAATAATCCTCCCACCTCAGCTCCCGGGTGCTGGGATGACAGGCGTGCAGCACCCACAGAATTCGCCCCTTAAAGCGCACAGCTCGGTGGGTTTAGTGGGGCTCTGCTTCGCCCGATTCTGGAGCACCCCCTCACCCTCTGCAGTGCCCCGCCCAGCCCCTGGCAGGTGCTGCCCCAGGTCCCTCCTGTCCTGTAGCCAGAATCGCACAGCATGGACCCTTTCTAAGGCACTGTTTGTGCCAGGGAAGATTCCATCCTGCGGTCACACACTGTCCTCCACGGAGGGACCCTGGGTGCTTGGGTCACCTCCCGCCTGGCTGTCCTGGGTGGTGCTGTGTGAGTATTCCTGCCTGGGAAGCTGGGAAGCCAGTTCCTCCGGCCAGGGCCTGGGAGCTGGGTGGAGTGGGCGAGAGTGGGAGGGGCTGGCAGCACGGGGCCGGGCAGACCCTAAGGTGGGTGGGGAGGAGCGCAGGGTGCAGCAGAGGGCGGGCTGCAGGGCTGTGAGCACAGGGCCTGGGCAGTGCTGCCGGAAGCTGTCCCGCCTGGTCCAGGTCCTGCGTGTACAGCTGTGAGTGGAGCTCAAAGGATGAGGGACAAAGGGAAGAAGTGGCCGTAGACCGGAAACAGTTTAGGGGGGCCTTGGGGATGGGAGGGGAGGAAGAGCATGCACGGGGTCACTTGCTGGACAGGATGGCTGGACGATGCCCACACAGATGCTGAGTCAGGAGGGGGCGGGGCACTGCACCTGCGGAGCATCTGGGAGGGGGCAACACTGCGTGGTGACGCAGGCACAGAAAGAGTGCTCCTAAGTGGCAGGGCCCCCTTTGGCTTGCTCTGAAGGAGATGGGGCCTGGAGGCAGATGGTGGGAGGATTGGAAGGCCGGGGTGACCCAGCTGGGCAGGACTGGTGCTGTCACAGTCCGCCAATGGGGCTGCCTGGTCCAAAACGGCGAGGGGCAGTGTGGCTAGCAGCTGGAGGTCAGTGACTGCCCGAACTTTATTCCGGAAGCCAAGGCTGTAGAGCGAGGCTTGGTGAGTCCAGAGCCCCTCTCCTCTCTGTCTTCCCCCCTTTCACGCATTGCTGTGGGGATCGAGCACAGGGACCCTCCGCATGCTGTCCGTGCTCCCCCGTGGAGCTGCTCCCCGTCCTCCCGCAGTCCATCCAGCAGCGATTTTCTCTGACGGAGGGGCCAGGAGCTGAGCAGTCTCTGACCTCCCACGGTGAACCACGGGCCACCAGGCCTCTGCTCGCGTCTGCTTACCACAGAGAGCAGCGCAGGGAGACAGACGGGTCAGCGTTAGCAGCGCCTTCTCCCCCACGCAGCGCATCCAGATCCTAACAGTGAGGCTGAGTGTGCGCGCGTGTGTGCATCACACTGAGCACCTCTATCTGGACGCCGCCGTAGACCGTCTTCCTCCCTGACTTGGGGTGACCTAGGTCCCCCGATGCTGCCCTCTGGCTTCCTGAGACTGTGCTGGCTGGGGCCGCTTTGCACACTAGAGCACTGTGTTTAAAGAGACTTCATGATCGCCACCTCTTGGGTGCTGGGGTCCCAGTAAGCACCACACACAGGCTTTACAGGTCACACAGGATGTTCACAGAGGCAACAGCCCTGGTCACCAGGGACGTGTCACTGTCATCTCACTCAATGCCCGGAATGGCGTGGCCCAGGAGCGGGGGGAGCTCTTGCCAGGGTGCCCTGTAGCACCTGCACGCAGGACTGTCACCTTCGCGTTCCGAGGCTGCATACGGGAAGGTCCTCAAGCGCCGTTCCAACTGGCAGCTGCTCTCCCTCCGCAGAGACCGTCGTGCTTTTCTCGGGGCTGCAGGTGGGGTGCAGACGGCCCGGCAGGTGCTGGAGAAGCGCCTGGCCTGTCAGGAGGCACCGGCGGAGGCCTGTCACACTCCTGTCCCCTATCCCAGGGTCCTGCGGGGCACAAGACTGGGAACGGACCACAGTCGCCTGCCCTGTTTAATGTGGTCTTGGTTCATAGTTTCAAACCCAGACCTTGTTTATGAAAATTCTGCAAAGCTACACAGAGATGACCAGATGCCTCTGGACACAGCAGAGGACATTGGCGGGGGGCGGGCGCTGCAGCATCTCAGGTCAGGGCTGTGCGAATGATTTCTTCTCCTGCTGGGACTGACCGGCCAGTTACCAAGGTGTGGTTTATTTTGAGATGCTTCGTGGCTGCTCTGCGAGTTTCCTTGCTGAGTTATTACTCGACAGAAGTTAGCACTGCTTAGAGGTGTTACAAGTTGACTGCCCAGGAGGGGAGAGTTTTAGTCCTCGGTGAATTAAGATTAAAATTCTTTATTTAGAATACTCACGGGCTCATTAGCATCTAAATTCTGCTTCAGACAGGTTTAATGGCTCAGGAACAACCAAGTATCTCGGCTTTGGCTGCCGCGCTTGGTGCCTCCTTCCTGCCTGGCCAGTGCTGACTCTGCAGAAGTCGCTGATCTGCGGGACAGGGCTCCCCACACAGCTCAGGCCGTAGCAGGGCCCTTCCTCAGCTTCTCCTTCCTGGGCACTTTGAGGAGGTGGAATAGCAGTTACTCACCTGTGCTCAGAGCGTGGGGATCCGTGGGTTGTTGATGCGGTCTTTAGGCCGAAGGGAGCGCGCTGGGCCTGCTGGTCTTTTCCTGCCCTGCTGCTTGGCGGGGGGCATGCTCATTTCCAAAAGATGCCAGATGTGGTGGGAGGGACCAGGCCACTGACCAGCAGTGCCCGGATAGGATTCAGCCAGGAAAATGCCGAGATCCACGTGCGTGTCAGTGTGCTTCCGAGAGAGAAGCCGACTTGGGTCCTGAGACCTGGATTTTGCATTTGCACAGTGCCCTGTGGATGCCGTATTTGACTGACATTCTAAAACGAAACAGGAAGAAGCACGGTCATTCACAAGTTGGTACGGGGTGCATCCACCGCAGGCCCCTATATAGACGCCAGCTGGAGGGTTCAAACCTGATACAATATATTTATATTTTTGTTTGTTTGTTTGTTTGTTTTACCAAGGCCTTTGTTCCTGTGTGGCTGTCACCATACAAGTAACTTGGTTGTGTGTAATCTGTACTCACTTGCTCTTTGTTACTACTGTGAAATACCCGAGGCCAGGCAATTTTGTAAATTAAAAGAGTGTTTAATTCTCACTTGTGGGAGTTCAAAGCTGAGGGCCTACAGTGGGTGGAAACTTGTTGGGAAAGTCCCAAGGTGGTGCAGAACATCACATGGGCAAGAGACAGGACAGGTGTGCATGCGTGTGTGTGTGTGTGTGTGTGTGTGTGTGTGTGTTCCAGGGTCCCTCTTCTCAGAGCCACCAGCCAGCACTCCATCCGGAGCTCCACCTTGGTGACACTGTTTAACCCTCACCGCCTCAAAGGCTGCCCTTCCAACACCACAGGTTCAGTTCCCACCCTCTTACTGCCTCACGGGTCAGACTATGTCCAGCTCCGGAACTGTGGGTGACTTGCATAAACCCTGGCACATCCACGGCGCTTAAAGATCCGGAATGGCTCCCCATTCCTCTTCGCTCCCCGCCCTCTCCTCGGCTTCCACATCCTCCTCTTTTATCTAGTCTCACTCGTGTGGTTTTGTGCAGTGTCATCCCTAAATCCAAGGCACCGGGTTCATCTGGTATCTTGCTAAGGAAGTAACAATTTCATTGCCAGGAAAAAAACATTTGTATCGGGCTTGAATTTCATGCTATTGCGCTGGCTGGCTGATGTAAGAGACTTTCAAGGTAATGGAGAGTGTGCCTGGTTATCACCTGGTTACCAGTTTGTAGCCCAAGCCCAGTGTGTGATCCACCAATCACATGGCGGCAGGACGGCGGATGAGACAGGGACAGGCTTGGCACAGCAGGGAGGTGGAGAGGACACTCAGAGGCACAGGTGCGGGGGAGCTGGCATCGGTGTCACCACCTGCAAGGGGCACGCTGGGCCCGCTGTCCAGCAGGTGGGAGCAAGGGTGGAGCCACAGATGGCAGCAGTGAGAAAGGCTGGTTCCGTGTATAGGCACACATCCACACGCACATGCAGGCACCTCAGTCCTGAAAGGTAGCAGACACACTTGTTAAATCACATGCAAAGGACTAAAGGAGTGAGGTGGGAGACAGCCTCCCTCCCACCCAGTCATCCACAGGTGACTCCATGCGTATGCCTTGTATCTACATGAGTAATCTATGCACACACATTGTATCCACACAGATACCCTGGGCACACACATTGTATCTGACGAGTGCCCAGTGCACACACACTGTCTAATGAATACCCTGTGGACACACGCTGTGTCAACACGGAGCAGCCTGTGCTCATCATTTGACAGTGTATCTCCCCCCGGTCTGAGTGCCCTGTCACAGCGACCTACTCTTCCAGTGGTGGCAGAGCCAGATGGAACCCACGCAGCTGCTGCCTACAGGTGCACCGCAGGGTGACTTTGGCTCTTTTTGCTCTTTTAGAGCCGGTGGCACAGGACCTGGGCCCGGATGTGTGTTCTGCACCCATAGCCATGTGTATATTCCTAGATGTGGGGTTATTTAGTCAGAGGGTTTGTGCCTTTTGTTACTGTAATTTTAGGTATGTATTTATTTATTGTGGAACTAGTGATTGAGCCCAGAGCCTTCACACTGAGCCCTTTCTTTCTTTCTTTCTTTCTTTCTTTCTTTCTTTCTTAAGATAAGATAAGGGTGTCCCTAAGTCATTAAGTGCCCAGGCTGGGCTCAAGCTTGCAGTCCTCCTGCCTCAGCCTCCCAGCGTTCCAGGTGTGCACCACCACACCTGTCCAGTTTGTGCATTTTAAATTTGCTAATTGCTGCTGTCTTGACCCCACATCGGCTACATTAATTTATCATCTTATAAATAATGTGTGGAAGAGTTATTTCATGAAACTTTAAACAGACTTTTTGATTTTTATAGACATTTTATTTAAAAAGGTGGCTGAAGTTGGACACAATTACCTTTGTTTTAAAAGCCCAATTGCATTTCTTATTGCAATTTTGTGCCTGTCTCTATTTTTTCAATTGGGTTGTGTTAGTTTTTTCTTATTAATTCATATAAGCTCTTTATATATGAAGCAAGCTAGCTTTTAATTTCCCTTCATATGAGTGGTAAGTAACTCCTAATTTCTCATTAAAAAAAAAAACTATTGTTGGTATTGATGCCATTCAGAATGATTCTTTTTAGCTGGGTATGGTGGCACATACCTGTAATCCCAGCATGCTGGAGGCTGAAGCAGGAGGGTCACTGCAAGTTCAAGGTCAGCTGGGCTACCTTTGACTTTGTCTGAAAAAAAGAGGAATAATTATTATTTGTTCATCAACCAGGTTTGTATTTTAGATTTACAAATATACTACCAGAAGCTGGGCTAAACTGGGGGGAAAGAAACATATTTAAAAGAGATTTTAGTGGGGGGGGATAGAATGTAAAGGCCATACGATATGATTCGAAGCCGTGACGATAGGTGACTTCTGAAGTCACTGCTAAGAAAGAGTAACAGAGGTATGAGGTTAAACTTGGGGTGCCTTCCACAGTGAGGGCATGGGTAAAAGGAAAAGGAAGAGTGGGGTCCAGGAAACGGGGCCTCAGTGGCGCGTACCTCTGCTGGTGGGGTGCCACAGCCCCATGGTACTCACGGTGGCACCGAGCAGCTGGTTAGTGACCCCCGTCCTTTCCTGTCCCCCTGTTTTTGGTACAGAGGCCACCTGGAGGCTGCAGGCCACCACTGCGTCCTGCAAGATGTGTCTGACTTCGCGAGCCCAGCAGACGTCGCGGACCAGCTGGAGGCCCAGCACTGTGAGGCAGCGCTGGCCCTGCACCTGTACAGGGCCGGCCGGCTCCTGCAAGGTAACGCCCGGCCGCAGAACCCGCGAGCTCGGCCCCCCCACCCACGCCACTGCAGACCCCGCTCACCACCGGTGGGGCCAGTGAGCAGGCTCTGTGGTTTTGTTACCTTTTTGGTTTTTGGGGACGGGGTCTCCCTCCCTCCGTAGCCCAGGCTGGTCCTGAGGTCACGGCGATCTTCCTCCTGCCTCCTCGGCCTCCCGAGTGCTGGGAAGACAGGCGTCCACCACCACGTCCTGTTGGCGGTTTGCTTTTCTACTGAGTGGTTTGTAAAACGTGGCAACTTCCCATGCAGACCAGATAGGAACGGAAGCTGGGCTGTATGAATTTCCTGAATTTCTCCACTGTGTGCTTTTTGTTTCACAGTCTGATTTTTTAATTTAAACATCGAGTTCTTTACAAAATAGGATGAGTGTGCATGAGAGGCCTTTTTCAGGGTACTAGTTTTTGAGGAAACCACTAAGACCTCCAGTTTCACAGGTGGGCTGGTGGGAACTGCCGAGGTGAGGTTGATCGGTGAGCCGTGAGGCCGAGGTGCCTTTGTGGGCAGTGAGTGTCCGCTCTGGCCTCCTTTCTGTGGGTGGAGTGATCGAGTCTGCCCGCAGGTCAGGTGCTGCCATTGCAGAGCTGAGCTTCAGGCCAGTGGCAAATGCTGAGGTCGGTCCTTGACTAATGCCCAGAGCCTGGGCTCACCTGGGGACCCTGAGCCCAGCCGTGGACAGAGCGGGCATGAAGCCCCAGCGTCCTCTTCATTCCTGGCCTGTTTACAGGCCAAGGGCCGTCTGGCTTCCCCGGCGCAGTGGCTTTCTGCAGGCACGCGTGGAGTGGCCAGTGGTGATGTTTTGGGGGCTGGCAAGTCTGTGGGTTGAGGCCACATGCCGTTATTATCGTGCTGGGATCGAGCTTCTGTCCCAGGCATGGGACGCTTCTGGGCCGAGCGGCCGCCTGGCTAAGGGACGCTGCGGCCCTGCTTCCTGCCCTTGGGAGGTTGAGCCCCTCTGTCCACCTCCTTCACATCTGGGCACCTGCCACAGTGTGTCTTTCTCGATTTTGTGAGGTAACTCGGGCGCGTGCTCTGACATCCTCGTATAGTGTGAGGCACAGTGACACAGCTCCCCTTGTCCCCTCGGTCTCATTCCTCCTCCCCACGGGCGCTCACAGTGACCACTGTCTCAGTGGTGTCCTCCTGCTGCCCAGCCAGTCGCCCCGCTTAGTGCCTGGGACAGTGCGCGTGCTGTGCAGCGGGAGGGCTGCAGAGGGTCTGCGCACGCCCACGGCTGGGGCAGGAGGCCTGGTCCCTCCCCGCCTGCCCTCTGCACGGCTCCCGAGGGATCCGGACACGGCGCCAGCTCCCAGCGAGGAGAGTGCAGAGGGAGGGGACCAGAACGCCGTCCCATGTCCCATGCCCCAGCTGCAGAGGTCCCGTGTGTGCATCCGCGCTGTCCTGCTGGTTACCCGGTGCCAGGACGGTGCGGCAGGGACAGACAGGCTGGGGAGCAGGTGGCGAGCGTCCCACAGGCTGCCCGCCCTGCTCGTCCACGCACGCGTTGCCCCCCCTACGTGGGGCGTGCGGCAGAGGGGTCGTGCTAGCTCCACTCAGTGCGCCTGCGCGCTCCTCACCGCTGTCGTTTGGAAGCCCCGTAGCTTGAAGCCTGCGATGGGGAGACGTTTGTCGTCCTGGGTTTTTTCCCACATCAAAGGCGCAGCGGTGAACGTCTTCGTACAGACGTCTCAGCGCGACAGCGGGAGGAGGAGAGCTGCTGGCATGTTTTGTGACCCAGCCAGAACTGTGCAGACTCCGTGGCTTCTGGGAGCCAGGACAATGCTTTTGGAATTTATGCCAGGGAAGTTCTGTGCTGAGAACAAGTGGAGGCTGCCTCGTTCCCTTGTAAGCGTGTGGGGCCCGGAGCCTGAGGTTCACCCCGAATGTGAGCGAAGGGAGAGAGTAACTTTGCTCCCAGAGCCCGGGTAGTCCTGTCTCCTTCCCCCAACCCGGCGATGGCTCCAGCATTTGTCGCTGAGGGTGTAAACGTTGGTGGTCAGAAGCTTCCTCCCTGAGCGTGGGCTTTAACTGCCCATGCGATGGCACCCTCTGTGAAACTGTGTTACTCATGTCTTCGAAGACACTTTGTGTAGCCAAGCGTGGTGGCGCACACCTGTAACCCCAGCCTCAGGAGGCTGAGGCAGGAGGACCACCGTGAATTCCAGGCCACCTGGGCTCCACAGGGACTTCAAGGTCGCCTGAACTACGTAGTGAGGCCCGGATTCAAAGAAAGAAAAGAAAAGAAAAGAAAAGATCTTACGTGTACACGTGGCCTGTGTCTTATTCCTCCACGTGGGGCTGTTTCTCACACACCTCCGCCCTCCAGAGCGCAAAGCCGCCTCTGCCTCGCGCTTTTTGTAAGTAGCTGAGTAAAGCTGGTGGAGGTCCCTCTCCTGAAACACCCGGGACCGGAAGAGACTGTGACTGTGGCTCTTCTCTGACTTCAGTGCATCTGCGCACACGCGGTGAAGGGTTTGGCACTGGGTCCAGGGAATACGAGGTCCCCTTGAGCTGCTTCGGGCGCGCTCTGCCACGGGCCTGCGGGGTTCTCGGTGCGTCCACCGCTGCCAGGCGGCTGCCGTGTGAGGGCCCTGTGAGCCCCAGAGAAGCTCCAGTTTTGGAGCTTTTCCCATTTCAGATTTTCAGATTACGCACACTCAATTTCTAGTCTGCTGTAACAATGCAGCGTGAACCCAGGGCTCACTGAGCCTTTTTTCTTTGCTTGAAAGGACAGATTGTGTCCAAAAGGTCACCAGTTCCCGCTCTGGTAGCCGGCGGGCAGGACCTCTTCCTCTCGGTCTGGCCAAATTGCTGGGATTTTTGTTTTCTGCTTCCAACTTCAGCGCTTCTCAATCGTCCCGTTCCGACCTCTGTTGTGGTGGTGGGGCTGATCCTCCGGCCCCCAAAGCCCTCGGGTCCAAAGATTCCTGTCCGCGTGGTGCAGGAAAATCGTCCTCCCCCTCGCAGCACGGCACCGCGATACCTGACCCTCCGGGCAACGGGGAGCCTCCGCGTGTCAGGGCCTTTCCCGCCCTGCACGAGCTGGGAAGGTTCCTCCACACGCCGTCAGGGGGTCCGAGCAGTGGCGGGCGGTGCAGGGGGAAGGTCCGTCCGTCACGCGTCCTGGGCCTGTGCCTTCCGGATGCTTCCCAAGGGCAGCGTCTTCTCGGGGGTGCTCTATGCACACAGCAGTTTATTGTTCGGATTATTATAATCGTTATTATTATTTTAGTACCAGGAATCGAACTTGCCAGGCAGGCACACGCTTATTATTTGCTCACTTTCCAGGAAGGAGAAGCTTGGCCCCCCGATGGGTGGTCTCCAGGGATATTTTTTGAATCGAACTAACAGAAAGCACACAGCCCCGGCGCCAGCCCTGGTGTCTCCCCAGCTCATCGGGCCGGCCATCCTGCTCGGCAGAGCGGGGTGCTGCTGAGCCCCCAGGCCCAGCCCCGGTGGGTGTCCTGGCTGGCGGGCGGTGGGCGGGCCGCTCCCACACTAACCTCTGCCTCCTCTGGCCGCAGGTCAGGGGGTCCCTTTCGGGGTCATCTTTGGCGGCACGGATGTCAATGAAGACGCCGGCCAGGAGGAGAAGAAGGAGGTGATGGGAAGGGTGCTGCAGGAAGCCAGGTGAGATCCAAGGAGGAGTGGCCCCTCGATGACAAACCTGCACCGATAAAAAGTAAAACGGGGAGAAGCAACAGCAGCCGTGGGCCATGCTTACCTTTGGGTGGACGTAACGGGCCAGATGGGAGGCTGGCGTCCCACCGGTGAAACCAACCCGGGGCCACCCTTTCTCTCCCTGGACACCGTTTGATTGCGTGGCCTCCGGTGAGCCCCGGATGCGTGTTCTCAGGTGGCGCCGTGGGGCCCCAAGCCAGGGTCCTCACTGTAGAGAGCGGCGCGCAGGCCGAGCTGTGCAGCCCAGGACCTAGAACCAGTCTGTCTCAGGTTTGCCCGGGTCGGTATGTGGGGGCCTGTAAGCCCCTTCACTTAGAAGGGTCATTGCTGGCTGCTTTTGTTTTCCCTCTTGGTGTTCAGATCTTGCTGTCTGGGTCACGCTGGCCCTGGGCGCCTCTGCTGCCTGCCGTGAGGTGTGCTCCCACCACCCGGGCCGTCAGCTGCTCACGGTAGGGGTCCCTGAGGACAGCTGTGACGCCCAGGTGCCTCCCCAGGGAGGGGCTGTCCCAGCCCCAGCTAGAGAGGCTCCCACAGTTGGCTCCCCACTTATTTTTTTAAATTTACTTTCTATTTTAAAGAGGAAAAAAACCCCACAAAATTTCAAAACAAGATAATTAGAGGGTAACAGTGGTTAATATGTTGCATATTATTATCCTGAAATTAACTACTCAGAGTACAAGATATCTGCATTTAATTGGTCAAACAATATTAGCACAAACCTAGTCTTTTCAATGAACTAAGGGATTAGTAGTATAATTATCTTAACTATTATATATGTAAATTTTATATATATATGTGTATATATATAATTTCTTTCGCTAGGAGCACAATAAAATATTTACACATGTAAGTCTCATTTCATTTATGAGTATGGTCTCTAGTTACATCCATTTACCTATAAAAGTCTCAAGTTTATTCTTCTTTATGGCCAAATAGCACTCCATTGTGTAAAACTACCACATCTTTTTTATCCATTCCTTGGTTGATGGGCATTGGGGTGTTTCTAAGGTTTAGCTATTACAAATTGGGCTGCTATAAACTAGGGTGCACACACATATATCAACTAGGGTGCACACACATATATTGCTATGATTTTAATTCTTCTGGGAAGATACCCAGAAGGAGAATACCTGTGTTGAATGGGACCTCCAATGCTGGTTTTAATCTCCACACTGATTTCCACAGTGGTTGCACCAGTCTACAGTCCCACCAACAGTGGAGAAGGGTCCTTTTTCCCCACAGCCCCTCCAGCATTTGTTATTGGTTGATTTCTTGATAATAACCATTCTTTCTGGGATGACATGGAATCTCAGTGTTTTAATTTGCATCTCTGAAATGACCAGAGATGTTGAATGTTTTTTCATGTATTTATTTGCTATTCTTATTTCTTCATCTGAGAAGTGTGTGTTCCCCTCAGATGCCCATTTTTGGATTAGGTCTTTAAATCTGGGAGGACTAATTTTTTTGAGTTCTTTGTATGTTGTCGATAGTAATCCTTTGTCTGAGGAACAACTGGCAAACATTTTCTCCCATATTGTGGGTTGTCTCTTCACTCTGGTGGTGGTTTCTCGTGCTGTGCAAAAGCGCTTTAATAAGATGAGATCCCAGTTGTTGACTCTTTGTGATAGTTCCTGTGTGATTAGGGTTTTATTCATAAAGTCTTTGCCTACACCAGTGTCTTTGGAGTCTTACCTATTCTGTATTCTAGCAGTTTTAATTTTTCTGTTTTAATATTTAGATCTTTGATCTATTCTGAATATAGTTTAGTGCATGGTGAAAGATAATGGGTCCAGTTTTAATCTTCAGCATGTGTAGAGCCAGTTTTTCCAGCACCATTTATTAAAGAGGCTGCTTTTCTCTCAGTGAATGTGTTTGGCACCTTTGTGAAAGATAAGGTGGCTTAGTGTGTCTGGAGTTGTTTCTGCATCTTCTAATCTGTTCTATTGATCTTTCGATCTGCTTTTTTGCCAGTACCACACTGCTTTTATCACAGTAGCTTTATAGTATAATTTCAAGTGAGGGATTGTGGTGCCACTGTCTTGTCCTTGTTGCCCAGGGTTGCCTTTGCTATTCTAGGTCTCTTCTGGCTCCAGATGAATTTTGGGGTTGTTTTCTCTATTGCTGCGAGATATGTGATTGGATGGCTCCCTGCGTATGTCCAAGTGTTTGGCCCATTTCAGAGGCCTTGCTTTACCTCCTCTCCTGCCGTAGGTCTGGGCAGAGCGGAGTCTTCATGGGAGAGCCCAGAAATCAAGCTAAACTTCAATCTGGGTCACTTCGCAGGGGAAAGACCGGAGCTTCTAGTCGGCATGGTCAGCGTGGGGAGGAGAGGCTGTCCCTGGTGTTGGCCCGGGAAGGAGCGTGGCCAGGCGGTGAGGCGTCCTCAGCCCTTGCTGTCTGTGGAGCCGCCCTGCCACTCACGCAGGAACCTTCATCCCAGTTTGTGGACGGAGCTTGCGTGGCCCGGAAGCCAGGGACGGTGTCATGGCTTTGTCTAAAGGCAGCGCAGGCCTAGAGAGCGCGGTGGTCCTGCAGCACTGGGGCCAGCCGGCAGTCCTGGTGGGAGCAGCGCAGGCCTAGAGAGCGCGGTGGTCCTGCAGCACACTGGGGCCAGGCGGCAGTCCTGGTGGGAGCAGCGCAGGCCTAGAGAGCGCGGTGGTCCTGCAGCACTGGGGCCAGCCGGCAGTCCTGGTGGGAGCAGCGCAGGCCTAGAGAGCGCGGTGGTCCTGCAGCACTGGGGCCAGCCGGCAGTCCTGGTGGGAGCAGCCCCTGTTTGCTTGGCATGGGGAGGGCAGTGATGAGAATACGAGGGTGGCAGCAGCAAAACCGGACCTCTCAGGTGAGGTTCGCCAGAAGAACCGCACACTCGTGATTCCCGACTGAAGAACTTCACTGGCTGAGAGGTCTGCGGGCACCGGCAGGCTTCAGGGCACCCAGGCTGGGGCCGGTGTACACCCCCCGAGCTTCCCTGTTCCAGGGAGCAGCCTCATACCTGGGTGCAGGTGGGCCTGGACCCCGAGCCTTGCAGAGCCCCGTGGGCGTGGCCCAAGCCTCCCTGGCTGTCACCCGGAGGGAATCTGAGTCACTGTAAAAAGAAAATGAAGGTGAGCGGCTGACTTTTAACCCAAAGGACCCCTCGCCTCGGCTTGCTGTGGCTCAGTTGTACCCCAATAAGCCTGGCGGGGAGTGTGGAACCCTCTGAGGTGCATGGGGCCACCCCTCCCCGTTCACGGGGAGTCGCCCCCAAGGCCAGGGCGATGGGTACATGCTCTTCCAAGGACTAAAGTTCATGGCTTCTGTGGAAACGCAACGTTTCAGCAATGGGAACACACACCGTGTGTGTCTGTGACTGTGTGTGTGTGTGTGTGTGTGTGTGTGTGTGACATCAGACAGGCACAGAGTCACTTAGGGGTTGCTGGTGAAAAGTGGTCAGTCCTGACAGCAGATTTCCTTAGAACGGTTGTGTTCGCAGCCTAAAAATGATTGCCTTTAGAGTCTGGTGATTAGTAATGCAGTCTTATAGAAGAAAAATAATTCTGTTTACCGGAGACCGTGTTGAAGGAATCCATCATGCAAGGTTATCATTAGTATTATTCATCACGTTATTACAAGAGATATTGGGTTTGTTTTGTTTTGTTTTGTTTTGTTGGTACTGGGGATCGAAATGACCTCGCGCTTGCCAGGCAGGCGCTTAAGCCACTGAGCTAAATCCTCGAGATACTGGGTTTTGCTGGGGGGTATTGACTGCAGTTAGCGGGCAGGAAAGCTATGTGAAGCATAGATTTCCTGTCCAGCACAATACAGGGCATTTTTTCCCTATAAAACTAAGTATTACATTTGTTTAGCTTTATAATGAGTGTTTCATTTTTAATCAAATACTTTTACATCTTTGGATTTTTATGAGGTATAACTTGAACTGCTTTAGTATTTAAAAGCTTATTTTCCTATAGAATATGGTATTCCAGCTTAATTTAGAATCAGCCTTTCAGCATATAGGTAATATAATATGTATTTATTTATTTATTTATTTATTAATAATTTTATTTAAAGAGGAAAAAACAAGACAAAATAAAATAGAATAAAGGGTAGCAACAATACAGTATTCCAAGGAAAAAAGGAAAAGTACAACAACAATAAAACCTAAGAAATTATTACTTAACTAATTACATACTGACTTCTTGGAAATAGTTGTTCAAGTTACAAAGTTAAAACATGTAAAGTAGACATTCAAACAGTGAGACTGTTAACAGTTTTGCTCCACGATCTGACAAAAATAACAATATGGTCATCCATCTTACCCACTCAAATATACATGCAATTATATCAATAGGGTAAAATTAAACACAACAAAACGGAGCAAAGCGGATCATAAGAAAGCAATGTAAGACATAAATTTCAAAGCTAGACAATTGGAGATGTTCACTCTCTATCATATTGACTCTTGTTTTCTTCCAAATAGATGTCCATATTGTCACATATAGGGAATTCACATGAAACAACCTAGTATGGAATTGATCTGAGCAGGACGAGGAGGGCATTACAGGTCTTCAAGACCAGACATTAGGGAAGCCATGAATGGCTGTCATAGTGTCTCACATTCTCCTCAAAACAGCTGTCCATACCTTCATGTGTGTTGAACTTAAACAAGGCAAAGCAAGCTAAGATCACTTTGAACAAAAAGTGATAGTTTTGCTGGACTTCACATCATGAGATTATGGAATCAGCACTGGGTATTGTAGTGTCTCTTTTTCTTCAAAGTAGTTGTTTATTTCAACATGTGTTATATAGTTGGTTCTCGTAAACTGTTTATAAGCTCTACACATGCGTGAGTCTCTACATGTATATCTATCATTTCTGTATTAGCAGGAAAAACAAAACAAAGTAAGATAAAACAATTCCTAGAAAAGCAT
>PVJX010031542.1:0-21140 GCA_004027295.1 Dolichotis patagonum
TCTTTTTATCTCCTCTTGTGAGAGCATTCATAACCCTTTCTGTTTGCTTTCTTTCCTGCCCTTTTCTTGTTGAAATCCCCACCCTAATTTGAAACCTTCACTTATTTTATTGTTTACAGATTATAGCTTAGATGCTTAGCTAGCAGTTATACTTTAAACAGTGAATGAACTTTGGCCAAATCCCCAAGAGACTTTCTCCTCTCTGTTAATTGGCCATAAAACTACAGAGAGAAGGACAGTTTTATCTCAAGGTGGACAAGCTTTCTGGTGCCCATCTCCTCTATATGAATTAACCAGACTTGTAAGATCTTATAACATACCAAAGTAATGATGCTGTTGAAAGAAGTAGTATCCATGGCAACCCTCTAAACTTGTTAACTCACACATGGATAGAAAAATAAAGGGGAACAAAGGATTAGGGTCAGCAGCCCACTGTCTGAGTTTTTCTGCTGATCCTACAGCTCCAAATAAAGCTTCACTTGTTTCTTGACTCTCAGTTTCCCATAGGTAAGTTTCTCAAGTGGGCCATAATTCTCTCCTTTTCTCCTTCTCTCTCTGAGTTTCTTTTTTGTGACTTTATTTTAAAGAGAATTAAGCTCAACAAAAGAAAGCAGAATAAAACCAATGAAAACAAAGCAGTGAAAGTGGTACAGAACTTCATAACAGGATAATAAGATAGCAATAACATATCTTGCTGTCTTCACAATAGTTGTCTATACCATCAAACATAGTAAACTCAAACAAAACATAACATTGATTAAATCAAAACAATAAATTGGAACAAAAAAAAAACAGAACAGTGATAACAGTAACCACGCATTGTTATCTTCAAAATAGTTGCTCAGGTTACTAGATGCAGGGATAAAACAAAAGAGTAAAATGGAACAAAACATTGGACTTCAAATGCAAGACAAGAGGAAATCCTGCACAGTTGACATAATTCACAGTGCCATCCTCTAAGTAGATGCCCAGACCACCAGCCCTAGGCCTGCAGAGTCAACCAAACAGTGCAAACATTAAGCTATTCCGGTCCCCTCATCTGCTATCATCTCACCCTGAGTCCTTCAAATCAGTGAGGGTGGGGGATGCATCTCTGGTTTTTCATCCCGTGCACCAGCTGGCTCATGGGAAGGCTTGTTTTGTCTTCTGGTTGAGGCTGTTACGATCAGCATAGTGGATCCTGCTTCATGGCAAGGCAGTTTCTCTTTTCTCTCTGAGTCTCATTATGTAGTTCAGGCTGGCCTTGAACAGTATGTGGCTGTGACTAGCCTTGAATTTGTGGTGATCTTTGTGCCTCAGCCTCCCGGTGCTGGGATTACAAGTGTTCACCACCACACCCACTTCATTCCTTTATTCTCAGTGATATCTCTGGTATAGTTTGAAGTTCACATTTTCTCTTTTTGGCTTTGTAAAACTTTTTTTAATATGCCAATTTGTATTATGGTTATTTTATTACTTTAATTCTAGAAATATCTTTTATCTCTTTTTATATATCCTATGTCTTTTTGTTCTGTTAAATAACTCAGTTATTTTCTCTTTAACTTGTACTTCTTCCTCAGAGGATTCTGTTCAAAATGTCTTTGCCTATGCCTATGTCTTCAAGAGTTTTACTTTTTTTATCATCAGCAGATTATTTCTGTTTTAACATTTAGATCTTTTATCCATTTTGATTTTAGTTTAGTAGATGGTAATATAGATGTGTCTAGACTCAGTCTTTTGCATGTGTATATCTGCATATCTAATTTTCCCAGCACCACTTATTAAAGAGGTTATCTCTCCTCTAATATATTCACTTGGCCATTTTGTCAAATATCAAATAACTGAATTTACCTGTGGCTATCTACAATTCTTTTGCTCTATTCTGTTGATACATGTCTGTTTTTGTACCAGTACACAGGTACAGTGTTTTATCACTGTAGTTTTGTAGCATAACTTTATATCTGGGATTGGATGCCTTCTGCTTTATTTTTGATACTTGGAATTGCTTTTGCTATTCTAGGTACCTTCTGATTCCATATGAATTTTAGAATTGTTTTATTTAGATCTTTGAAGAATACAATTGGTATTTTGACTGGTATTGCATTAAATCTGTGCGTCAGTTTTAGAAATACAGAAATTTTGGTTCTGCCTATTTGGTAACAGGTGATATCTTTTCATCTTCTGATGTCCTCCTCAATTTCCTTTTTCAGAGTGATGTAATTGGCATTGTAGAGATTTTTCACTTACTTGGGTTGGCTATATCTTAATTTTTCAATTTTTCTTGATGTTATTGCATGTTATTGGTTTTAAATTTTCTTTTCAGTGAGTTCATTATTAGTGCATAGAAATGCTATTCATTTTTGTATGTGGGGGGGTTGTATCTTGCTACATTGATGAATTTGCTTACTAATTCCAGGAGTCCTTTGATGGGACTTTTGGGATCTTGTAGGTAGAGAATCATATCATCTGCATATAATGATATTTTGACTTTGTCATATCAAACACATATTCTTTTTATTTCTTCCTCTTGCCTGAGTGATCTAGTTAATATGTTGAGGACTATATTGAACAGGATTGGTGATAGTGAACAATCTTGTTTTGTTTATGATTTTGGAGAGAAACTGTTCAGTTTTTATCCATTTAATATGACATTGGATGTATGTTTGTCAAAAATGAGTTGTACCATATTGTAAGATCTTTCTTTTCTTAAATTTTACTTTAAAGGGAATAAAACCAAACCAAAGAAAATACAATAGAGCAAATCAGCACAGAACAATGCAGGTGATACAGGATTTCAAAACAAGATAAAAGAAAATCAACAATGGCTACCACAATGTCTCTTGTTTTCTTCAAAATAGCTGTCCATACCATAACACATAATAAAATCAAACATCAGAAAACAGGATAAAACCAATAAAAAAAACACAATGAATGCATTATAGGACTTCAAAGCAAGATAATAGGAAATCAACAATGGTTACCATAATGCATCCCATCATCTTCAAAATAGCTGCCCATACCATCAGACACAGGAAAATCTAAGAAAAAAAGAGAGAATAAAACAAAACCTAACAAAATTATGAAAATGACACAAGAATTCAAAACAAGATAATATTAAATTAACAGTGGTTACCACTTTAACTTTTTAGATATTTCCTCTTCTATCACTTTCATAATTTCTATTGTGCTTTTTGGATCCCACTAATTTCTTCAGGTTTTTTTTTTTTTTTTGCTAGAGAGTTAACTTGGGGATGTTCACCTGTGTGAGTCCAAACCATTTCACTCATGAACAGGAACTCAAGTTGCATCCATTTACCTACAAGAGCTTTAAGATGATCTCTTTATAGCTGAGTAGCTTTCTGATGTATCAAAATTCTTATCCATTCTGTGGTTGATGGGCAAAGTACCCTGGCTTTTTTCTAGTCTCTTGTCATGTGGAAAATTGTTTCCTCTCCTTTGACTTTCAGTCTATGAATTTCCTTTTGAGTTAAATGTGTTTCTTGTACACCATATATTGATCGATCTTGTTCTTGATCCACTCACCCTGTGTTTCTTTTATTAGTGAATTAAGGCCATCTATATTAATGGTTACAACTGGCATACACTGGTCTGTCTCTGTCAGCTGTCCTCTTGCTGATGGACCCTGCTTCTGCCCTTTGTTCAATTACCTGCCTTGTTTGGTGATTCCTGTCTGCTGCTATTCCTGGAACACTGATCACCTTCATTTCTCTCTATAGCATACTTCAGTACTCTTTGTAGGCTTGGTTTGGTGGCCATGAATTCCTTTGGTTGCTCTTTATCATGGAAGTATCTTATTTTTCTATCAATTTTGAAAGATAGTTTTGCAGGGTACATCTGTCTGGGTTGGAAATTGTTTTCTTTCAGTGTTTGAAACACTTCACTCCAAACTCCTCTTCACTTAATGATTTGTGTTGAGGTCTGCTTTTATTCTGATCAGTTTACCTCTACAGGTGATCTGCTTCTTTTTTCTAACAGCTTCTGATATCGAGTTCTTGTGCTGAATTTGTGGGATCTTGATGATTATTTGTCTGGGTATAGATTTATTTTGGTGATGGCTAGTTGGAATCCTATATGCCTCACTATCAATATCCTTTCCCTATGTTTAGGAAGTTTTCTGCTATTTCTTCTGTAGATTGTTTTTTTATTTGTGTTGACCTCTGCTTCTTCACTGATACCTATTCCACTTAAATTATTTTTCTTTGTGTCATCTTGTAGTCATTTAATTATTTCCTGTTCTTTGCTTTTTTTTTTGTCCTGGGGATCAAACCCATGACCTCTCACTTGCCAAGTAGGTGCTTATGCTGGTGAGCTAAACCTTGGCCCTTTCTTGCTATTTTTAAAAGAACTTTCCCTTCATGATTACTAGCTGCAATCCTGTATTCAAGGTCTGAAACTCTATCTTTGGTCTCTTTCAGGAAGATTTGACAGCTTTTAATTGACATTTTAGTTTCCTGGATACGTCTTTGAATCTGTATGAGCATTGTGATTCCTTCCTATATTGTACATTCAAGGTTTTTATCATTTTCTCCATTCCTTTTCTATGTCTTCTTTAGATATGTTCAACAATCATTTCATCATGTTTGCCATTTCTTCTTTTACTTGAGATATTATTTCTGATCTGATTATTTTACAGTCTCATGAAGTTTTTTTCTTTACTTCAGTTGCTATCCTCTCAGAGATTTCAGGTATACGGCTTCTATTATTTTCTATGGCTGTACTTCCCCGACTTGTTCTTTGTGGACTGGAGGTCTGAGATTGCTTTTTCTCCTTCGTCTTGACATTTTCCTGGGTTCCTCCCAACATGCTTCTTGCAGGTGCCAGATACTTCCCACATTGGCTGCCCCTCCACGGTGTAGGGCAATGGGCAAGGCACCTGGGTTTCTTTGAACCCAGGTTCCCAGTGAGGTAGCAGGGTGTGGGGTGTGCTTCTCCAGAGCCCTGTAGTTATGCTGAGCCTTCTCCAATGGCCAGGGATGTGTGGTAGCAGGGCTGCTTCTTCTTTCAGTCTGTGTGTCTAAACTGGGACTCCACCTGTGGTGACAGGCACATGAGGTTGTGTTTGTCTGATTCTTCCAGTGGGCCCTGGCTGCCTAAAGGAAGCAAGGGTCTCCAAGGAGGCATGTGGGTGCACGTGGCATATCTGGCTGTTTCTCCCTGCTCATGCTGGTTACCTAAGGGAGGCAAGCTTTCCAGCAGCAGCAGGAATGCAGAGGTGGCTGCATCTCCCTGCCCATGCTGGCTGCCCTTAGGGAACAAGTTTTCTGAAGCTGGCCATGAAAAGATCTTTCTATACCAATTTTTTCAGGTTTTTAAAAAAATCATGAATGGATGTTGAATTTTGTCAAAGGCTTTTACTGCATCTGTTGAGATGATCATGTGAGTTTTGCCCTTTTTGCAGTTTATGTTATGAATTATTTATTAATTTTCATATTTAGAACCATCCTTTCATCCTTGGGGTGAAGCCTGTTTAGTTATGATGTATGATCTTTTTGATAATTTGTTCCATCCTTTAGGCCAGTACCTTGCTGAGAACTTTTGCATCAACATTTATTTGAGAGATCTGCCTGCAGTTCTTATTTTTGGTTGTCTTGGTTACTTTTCTCTCATTGCTGATACAAAACACCTGACACCCAAAATTAGGGAAGGAAAGAATTATTTAGCTTACAGTTTCTGGAAGTCTCAGTCCATAATCAGCTGGTGCCAAGATGGGGTGGCATGATATGGAGGCAACACTTCAAGGCAGCAGTAAGTAAAAGCCACAAGAGCAAAAGGTGGAGGTAACAAGCCTCTTCTCATCTCTTATATTGTTTGCAGGCCACCTCTATACATGCCCCTCAGGGGAAATGTAGCACTTGCAAAATCTCAGTGCCCTCCTCTTGCACAATATGAGAATATTTACAAAGTAAAGATCCTGGCTGCCCTCCTCCCCTCTCTGGGGGACGGCTGAGAGCGTGGCAGACTTTCAGCGGCCCGAAGGAGAGAGACCCTGGTGTGTCGGGACCTACACCATGTGGTTGACTCGGGGTGCCAGGAGAACAAGGAACTCCTCCCCTCTTTGGGGGGCAGCTGTGATCCTGCCAGCATGTGGGCTGAGCATCAGACATCTCATGTTGTCCTGTCCCCTGCCCTGTTCCCCACTCCCCCTCCCCCCTGCTTAGCAAGTGGGAGCCAGTGAACTGCACTCCTTGTGAAAAGATTGGCTATGTTATTTAGTGTGAGCTCCCTATATGCAAAGATAAGGACAACCATTTGGAAGAAAACAAGAGACAATATGACAGATAGTGAAGATCTCTGGTTGTCTAGCTTTGAAATTTATACTTTCTTATGTCCCATTCTGTTTTGTTTTGTTGTGTTTAATTTTACCCCCTTTTAAAATAAATTTTTTTTAAAAGGAGAAAAAAAAGATCCTGGCTCCCTGCTGAGCCCCTTCGTTAAACTTCTAAACTTCTCAAGTTGACACAATGTATCAACCATAACAGGTTGGGTCCATATCTGGTTTTGGCACCAGCCTCCTGAGTGGTTTTGGGAGTGCTCCTTCTTTCTCACCTTAATTAGGGTTTGTGGAGTGTTGGTATTATTAGACATTCCCTGAAGTTATTGTAGAATTTGACAGTGAATCCATCAGGTACTGGGCTTTTCTCTGTTGGTAGATGACATTACTGCTTCAATTTAATTGCCTGTTATTGGTCTATTCAAGATTTTTAAAGTCTTCCTGATTCAATTTTGTTAACACATATGTATCTAGGAATGTCTCCATTTCTTCTGAGTTTTACAATATTTTGGTATATTGGTTTGTGAAGAATTTGCTAATAGTTTTTTTTTTATTTTGGCAATGTATTTTGTGTTTTCACCCTTTTAGTTATTCATTGCATTAATTTGCATCTTTTTTTGGTAAGACTGACTATCTATTTTGTTCATTCTTTCAAAGAACCAGCTCTTCAGTTTACTGAATTTTGTGGGGTTTTTGACCTCCAATTCTTTAAGTTTTGCTCTGATCTTTATAATATACTTGTGCAAGCTCTGTATTTGGACTACTCTTGTTACTTTTTTTTTATATCTTTGAGATACATTACAAGGTTGTTTATTTGGACTTGTTCTGCTTTTCTAATGTTTACATTTACAGCTTGAACTTTCTTTGTAGGTCCGTGACCCATAAGCTCTGATATGTTGTAGTGGCATCATCATTTAATTCTGGGAACTGTCTCATTTTTCCTTAATTTCTTCTGTGATACAATTATTATTCAAGAGTGTATTGTTTAACTTCCACATGTTTACATAGTTTCTGTCATTTCTTTTGCTATTTATTTTTCATTTCAATGCACTGTTATCTGATAATATGCATGGTACAATTTTGATTTTGCACTTAATTAAGTATGCTTTATTAGGCAGTATGGATATTCCTCATTTAATTACCTACCAGTTTAAAAACAGTTTGAACTTATGACCGAGGCACTCTCTTTGGACTTACAAGCTTCTGCTCACACTTGTGACCCATCTTTTTCCTTTTTCTTTTTGTACAGTTCTGTGCATCTTGTTTATAGAACCTCAATGTCTTTTTTCTGTTGTATAGGTATTATAAATTTTGTTGAGTGCATTTGTTGTGTTCTGTTATATATTATAATAATACATGTAAAAGTTATGCAGATAAAAGCAAAGACATAAAGTTGGAGTTTCCTTTGATCCATTTCTTTGTTCTGAATATTGTAATGTATATATACTATATATGTAATGTATATTTATCAAACTCCTCATTTAATGCCCTAGTTGCAGGAACAGAATTTGGTCACTAAATGAGGATTTTTACATATAGTCTATTTTGGAGAAAATACAATGTGCTGCCGAAAAGAATGTGTATTCTCTCATTGTTGGGACAAAATGCAGGACACCCAATGTTAAAGGAGGAAAGGTTTATTTAACTCTGTTTATACATGTTTCAGTGATTAATTGGCTAGCTTTAAGGTGGGTGGCATGGAAAAGGAGCAATCATTCATGCGAGTAGAAGATATCAAAAGCAATAGGAAAGGAATTCTGAGTAAGCCTCTTTCCATCCCTTATCTTGTGTGCATGCTATGTGCCCTAGGGTGGGTGTGGCACTCACATTCTTAATCCCAACATTAGACCACAAATCAGTCACAACCAGTAGCTTCAGCTGCCTCCAAAAGCCTACCCCTATGACTGAATGAACCTTGGGTGTCCATCCAGATACAAACTGTAACAGAAAATTATGGTTTTCTACTTGACATTGAAGAAATGTCACAGGCTAAGAAAAGAGTATACAAATTTATAAATTTTATCTAAGATTTTAAAATGTTATGACTTAGGCTAAAAGAAGAGTATAACAACCTGTATAAATTTTATCAAGGATTTTCTGTAAGTGAAACAGTAATAAGTAGTTAGGCTGGGATATAAAACTAAACATAGAATATCTTTTTGCTTGACTTTCTTTGTACTGATAATCAAAATTAGAACTTTGAGCTTGCCAGGCAGGAGCTGTGCCACTGAGCTATATCAACTGCCCTGATTCTCTGAATTTTAATGTGGAAATCTTACAAGTTCTGGTGTGTATAAAGTGCATTTATAGTTTCTATATCACAAATTAGCCATATTGCAATTTTCATTCTATTTTAATGTTTAAGGATATAACATCTGGTCTGCTAAGTAAATGATTTTCTTTTATGTTATTGCTATCAAAGATCCCCTAAGAAATGATGCAAGCCACCAGATGGGACACTCATGTACATATTACTACTGGTGGGTCAAGCTTGTAGGAACAATTGAAGTCAGAAATGTCTGGTAAAAAGACATATGAATTATGATCCTGTCATTAAAGAGTTAAGTGTAATTGTTTAAAGGTTTGGGTCAACTCTTATATTTCTTTGTTAATTTTTGGTTTCGTTGTTCTATTCATGATAGTGGTATATTGAGGTCCTCCACTATAATTGTATTGATGTTTGTCTAGTATTTTATGTTCCTTAATGTCTGTTTATGAGTCAGTTATATCATGGATTTGTACGTATATGTTTAGGTTGTTATCACTTCCCATTACCCAGTATGTGTTGTCCTTTTTTGTTTCTTCTGATCAACTTTGGCTTATAGTCCACTTTGAGAATAAGACAGCTATTCCTGCTTGTTTTTAGGTTAGTGGTGCATTGAATATTGTTTTCTACTTCTTGAGTTTTAGTCTGTGAATTTCTTTTTGTGTTGTGTTTCTTGCCTACAGTATACCGTTGGATTTTGTTTCTTGATATATTATGCTAATTTGTGTCTTTTGATTGACAAATTGACTCTATTCACATTGTTAGTTAAAAATGATCAGTATTGACTTATACATGTCTTTGTATTATTTACTTGTTGTTTTGCCTTTCTTCCCTTCTACTTCATTTATAGCCTTATCTGATGCATTCATTCTATTTGACATTTTGACATCATTAACTTGATTATGTCTTTCTTGCATGCCCTTGAGATGGTTTTGGAGTGTTGATTTGGTGGTCATAGATTTCTTTAAGTGCTCTTTTGCATGGAAATATCTTATTTATTCACCAATTTTGAATGGTATTTTTGCAGAATACATAAATATGGATTGGATTTTTTTTTAAGGCTTGAAACAGTTTCAACTTCTCCTTGCCTGTAAGGATTGTATTGAGATGTCTGTTGTAATTCTGGTGGGTGTTCCTTTATAAGAAATTTGTTGTTTTCTCTAAGTCTTCAAGATTGTTCATTTATTTATTTACTTATTTATTTATTTTTATTGTGTGACTGTGTTTTAATTATTGTGAGAAGTGATATTTTTCTGATCATGGCTATTCATGGTTCTATATGCCTCACTTATCTGTATATAAATTATTTTTTCACATATGGAAAATTTTCTGCTATAACTTCTGTTAATGAGTTTTTTAAAATCATCCTTTTTCTATTTTCTGATCTGTCATTAATTCCAGTTACTCTTATATTAGTCTTCTTTGAGTTAACTAATAGCTGTTGGATCCATTTTCATGTTTTCTTGCTGTTTGAAAGGTATCTTTCATTAATTCATCACTCCAGCTTTGTCTTAGATTTGACCCTCTGTCCTCAATTTGGTCACTTCTGTTGCTCTTACTTTCAGTCATATTTTTAATCTCCAGGATTTCTGTTTAGAACTTTTTTATGCACTCTCATTCTTTTCTATGCTTGGCATTCTTTCTCTCTCCCCTCTCTCTCTTACCTCCACTAGATTTCTATTAGTATCTTCTCTAAACTTGGTGTTCATTTATTTTATTTGGATCATCATCTGTGTAGTTATATCTTCATTAAGTTTTCTAAGAACTTTATTGAACTATTTCATTACTTTCATTGATATCCATTCAGACATTTTTGTGATGTTGCTTATGATTTCCTGCCCACTGTTGTTCTTGGATTGGCCTTGGAGGAGTAGGGTAGTTTTGTAGGCATTTTGTTGCCTTATTTTCTCATGTGTTTTATTTTATGTTTATTTTCTGTGTTGAGGTTTGCAGCTTCTTGGGCCCAGTACCCAGTTCTTTGGGAATGTATTGTTTATTACCCTCAGAAAATCAAGATATTTCCATACCAAGAAAATCAACTGATGGCACTAAGTCACCTTGGCTATAGTAGTAAAGTCAGTGATTTATATTGATGGCATCAAATATAAACAGGATCCTTAAAAACCCTAAGAACCACTTATGAACCACCCTTAACCAGAGCAAAGATGTTTGAGTGTAGTGTTTACTCTTAGGCAACTCAGATAGTGACTTGTAGTAAATCAGACCTTTATTTTCTTCTGGATGTATATTGTGGTGCAAAAGCTTGAGCAAACTGCTGGACTAAATTCCATCTCCTTCAGATCCACTTCTTCTATACCCACCAAACCTATCCTCCTATCACAGAATATAAGCTCTGTGCCTCTCCAAGCCTGCCTGTCAAGGCTGTCTTTCACCCAGTCTCCACAGTAGGGTAAGACTTCAGTCCCTAAGTGAAACTCTCCTCTTGAATGTTGGTCTCATTTCAATCAGGTCAATCTTTTACTTGTCACCTTCACCACCCTGTGCCACCAGACACTGGTGTTGGCAGCAGGGGGTATCTTGTTTCATTGTCTCTGTGTTGAGATGTGTGGTCTATTGTGATTGAAATCTGTTCCCGTTTATATGAGTGTATTCTTAGAGGGCAGGCTTGAATTGGTGATGCGCCTTGGAGTATCTGCTGTATAGTGTTTAGTGGCATTTACTCTGTATTTTCCCTGTGGCTTCTTTGTTGTTGGTTAGTGGAACTGACTTAATGTGTAGTATGTTAGTCTTAGTGACCCACTTTCTGCCTTCATTTCACAAGGGAGGAATCTTTCTAGTAGCTGAGTAAGGTATGCTTTAAACAGCTGTGAATGTGATGTGGACCTGCTTTAGATATTTTCCTAATTTTGCATAGTACTACATAAAAAGTATGAGTTTGAAATGTTTGTGTCATTTGTAGGTGTGTTGTCTACAAAAGTTTTTGTTTCTGCTATTGCTATAAGGATAAATGTCCAGAAGTAAGATTTTAATACCCCTCTAGCTCTGTCTACTTGAAGCCAGTTTTTTTTTTTGATGGGAGATTTTATTAACCTTATTGTCTTATTGTTTGGGTTGAAATATCTTCCAAGGTTTGAATGGAGCTAGGTTACAGCTACAGTAAGGTAAATTTTCTCTAAGCTGGTTTGGAGGGACAGCCCAGTGGCACAGTGCCTGTGCGGCATTGCTTGTAGCAGTAGGCTGGACGTCCAGTACTGGCCAGAGGGCAGACAACAGACAGTGGTGACAATTCCCACACACACTGTACCTAGGCTCACAAACAATTCATTCCATGATTCTCTGGGTGATGGTTACCCTCATGTTTATGTGGGGAATATGGCTGCAGTCCTACTTACCACCTGATATGAAGTTTGCAACTGGAAGCAAAATTCTGATAAGTGCTTCTGTTTATGAACAAAATTGTTTGCAAACTGAAGCATATGTGAACAGAGGTACCACTGTACAAATAAACCTTGTGCAGGAAGAGAGCAGAATCAAAGAAAAACCCCATAACCACAATATCAATAAACACAAGGAGAGGAAAGGGCAAAGATAGTGTGCAGTATGCTAAAAAAGTTAAAGATTAATAAAACAAAGCATAATGAAACAAATAATAAAGCAGAAGTGATGCATAAAAGAGGAAAAAGAAATAAAAACAAGAAGAAAGTTGTAAAAAATGGGAGAAAAATTGAAAAAGAAGAGAAAAATAGTTGTCATAAAAATCCAGTTAAATCAGAGTAGAAAAATAGGACAATAAAGTAAATTAAGTCTAATAAAAAATAGTAAGACATTTTAAAAAAGTAATAAAAAGAAAGTAAGAAAACATAGATATTTGAGTAAGATAGAGGAAAAGAGGGAAGAACAAAAACAGAACAAAAACAAAAATCAGAAATCTAAACTAAAACATTAGTCAGAAATTCTTTCTGCCCAAGGAATTTGGTTTAGAGAAGCAGAATCTTCCAGGAATGGGGCAGATAATGAATGAGAAGGAGCTGCAATTTGCTTCCACTCAGTTTGTATAAAGCTGATCAGAGCAACTTACCAGCTTCTCCCTGTGAAATCTGAGGACACGTGAGACATAGTTCCTGGGAAGGACTTTTTTATGTGCACCCAGGAGTGCGGCAATCAACCAAGTGGCACCTGGGGCCCTGCCTTCACTTCAGCCTCAGCCGTGTCTGGATCATGAGAGATGGTGTCTCTTCAGCCTGGGTCCCCAGCTCTGGGCATAATGATGGTGTGTCCACCAGAAGCCTTCTTACTGATCCAGTTTGACTGCCTCTGCACCCACCCAGTATAAGCATTCAGCCTCTTGTTCACCCAGTTTACACAGTTTACAATGCAGCGCCCTGTCTAGTGCCTGCAATGTAAACTGTGGCTTATGGGCTGTCCTGGTCTGGTTCGCCCTAAGCCTGGTTGAGTCTAGACTCCACCTGGGGAACAAGAAAGTGGCTAAGCTACAGCATAGCATGGAGCCCCTGAGAAACTTCACAGGGTGTGGGAAGAAATGAGGCCACTCATTGCTGTGCTGAATTGGCCATAGGGACTGAGCGTGCTGTCACTAACCCCCCTCACATACATACTGTGCTCAAGCACACTGCTTTTGTTTCTAGTTGCTAAGGGTAAGACCTCCTACACTTCCATACCCCTCGGTCTCATAGCTTTCATTCCTCACTGTTCAAACTTCCCAGCAGCCCACTCTTTCCTAGTCAATGTAGCAAGGTGTCTGCAGGGGCCAATAATTGTGATTAGTATGAGTTTTCCCTACCCTAGAAGAGATTGGACCCTAATAATAGCAGCCATCACAAGGTAGCTCTTGGTTATAGCTCTCTGAGGGTTTGCTGAGTCATACGATGTGGGTGCTTGCTGTGACCCTTATCTTATGCTCCCAGTGTCAGGTTCCCAGTTAGGGAGTCTGGATTACAGGTATGAATTACCTTTCTATGCTTTTCCAAATTTCCAAACTGTTTTTATTGCCTTTTGCTTCCCTATTGGCTCACAGAGCTCTTCCTTACTGTTATAGCATGAGAAGTAGTTTGTTTCTTGGGCTGACTCTTCATTGTTGAGTAACACAAAGGTTCCATTCTGCCTTCCCTCCTATCCTCAGTATGATTCTTTCTCAAGCTCAAAAATCTGTGGTTTTAGAGTTGGGATAAATATTATTATTCACATTATCTGGAGCCTTATTTTACTGAAGATGAGATAGAGGAAATAATTTATACAGAAGTGGGAAGAGTAGGGATTATTAGCAGTTCTGATTATATCCCACATCTTCCCAAATAAAGTGTCTATGTAATAAAATGAAGGAAGACACCATTAAACCTGTCAGTAACAAGTGAATTTGGCAGAATAGTTCACATTTCATTTAAAATATTCTCTGATATGGGGAAATACATACTTTTGAGAAACATTTTTATGATTTCATCATCTTTGGGTTGCCAAGATTTTTTCCTGATTTCTATTTTTTGTTTTTGCTTTTTTAAATTTTTTTTATTTTATTTTAAAAGGGAGTAAAATTAAACACAACAAAACAGAACAGAATGGGACATAAGAAAGCATAAATTTCAAAGCTAGACAACCAGAGATCTTCACTGTCTGTCATATTGTCTCTTGTTTTCCTCCAAATGGTTATCCTTATCCTTGCATATGGAAAGCTCATACTAAATAACAGAGCCAATCTTTTCACAAGATGTGTAGTTCACTGGCTCCCACTTGCTAGGCAGGGAGGAGGGGGAGGGGGAACACGGGATGGGGGACAGGATGACATGAGATGTCTGATTCTCAGCTCACATGCAGGCAGGATCACAGTTGCCCCCAGAGACGGAAAGAGTTCCTTGTTCTCCCGACACCCCAAGTCAACCGCACAGTGAAGGTCCCGATGCACCAGGGTCTCTCTCCTTCGGGCTGCCAAAAGTCTGCCACACTCTCAGCCACCTCCCAGAGAGGGGAGGAGCTCCTTGTTCTCCTGGCACCCTGAGTCAACCACACGGCTCAGGTTCTGAGGCATCAGTATCTCTCCCCTACAGGCCCCCTAAAGTCCACCATACTCACCTGCTATTTCTTTCTGATGAATTGACCATTCCATTTCCAAAGTTCTGAAATGGCCAACAGACCACAGAAAAAATTCTCTTTAGGCTTTTGTTTGAAACCAGCAGCTACAGTGATTTGCTGGCCTTGCTTCAGGGCCAAATTTTCCTGATTTCTTCAGCAATTTTCCAAAGAATGTCATAGACTGCACAAATCAAACATTCACCTTAATTCATGGCTCTTTTCACATTCATAAAACTGCTTCTCTGTAAGTTTTAGTTTGCGAAAGTCTTCTTTTGACAATGTTACTGCTGATCTCTTGCTCATATTCTTTTTTGGTCCAGCCGTCAGTTTGCCTTGTATTATTTGGCAAGGACTTCTTACTTTCACATCATCATTTCCTCTTTTTTTGTGGTTTTTGTTTTGTTTTGTTTTGGTACCAGGGATCTAACTCGTGACCTTGTGCTCACCAGGCAGGCACTTATTCCACTGAGCTAAGTCCCCAGCCCATCCTCTTATGTCTTTATTGACATTTTAGTATATTTTTCTCAATTGTAAGGGGAATGATCTTCATTCTCTAATAAAAACTTATTAAATCCAAATGATCCATTAAGCCACTTTCTACAAAAGATTGAAAAAAGTTTCTAAACCAGAAATTATTATGACGCATAACATGTCAAGTGTGTCAGGAGTATAATTAAATTGCATGTTATTTACTGACTTCATCATTATATCTGCATGAGTGAGACTTAATCACTAAGTAGTTTGTAACCAGATGTAATTTATAAATTGCCTTGCCAAAAAACTTACTTCCATGCTTCAATTTCCATAAAATGGCTAAAACCTCAGAGGAAAAAAAAAGATTATAAATCTTGCATATAGGATTACAGGATGGAATCTCAATGTAGTTTTGATTTGCACTTCTCCAATGCCAAAGATATTGAATATTTTTTTCATACACTTGCCTACTAGTAGGTCCTTACTTTTAAATGCAAGTGTAAACTACTAAGTACCTAAAAATATCAGATGCCTAAAAGTAAATCTTCCAACTGAATGACCAAGACACAAAATGAACCAAAATCAGAATTCAAGAGAACTGAAGCATACAACCTGCTTCTTATTTTAATCAATAGTGATTCACTGATAAAAAAATACTTTTGAAATTTGAAAGTGAGTTCCTCAAATATAAAATTTTTAATAGAGGGTTTGGAAAATGACTTTTGTGGACTCTTAAGAAAGAAAACCTAAGAGACAAAACAACAAGTGATTGGAGATTAGTGTGAGAAATGAGCCCAAGAAAACTAACAACCAAAGCACGCTTCCAGAAAGATAAAACATGGAAAATAAATTATTTTAAAAGGTTATTGGTTGTATTGCTTACAGTTGAAAGACTGTGCTTTGTAATTGAAAAGGACTATGGGTGTCATGATCAGAAAGTGGACACATTTTCATATAGCAAAGCACATGAACATGACACTTCAGATTACCAGTGATTAAATAAAATACACAGAAGCATCCTTAGACAGAGGAGTATGTGCATAAAGTATGGAGTTACTGGAAACACATTGGTCTTCTTATGCAGGGCAGGAAGCTACATGGCAGTGAATACTTCCATATTTCACAAAGATGAACTTTATAATCTGCTAAACTATTAATCAAGAATGAGAAAATAATAAAAATAGCTTTAGAAGAGCAATATTTTAAGAAGCCAGTGAGTAGTTTAACCAAACCTATGAAGAAAGAAAATGCCAATGTATATGAAAACCCTGGATCTAGAAACTTGGCATCCAAAACAGGTGAGCAACAAATCAAGGTCCCTGTGTGACAACTGTGAAACAGGAGTAGTGGGATAGTGATGCAAGCTGGATGACTCCCAGGTAAAATATGAATGGTTATTCAGTTGTCCCAGCCATGTGTTAAACACACTATACATTAAAAAAGACACATGAGTAAAGGCAGTGAGAAAGGTTATTGATTGTAGATAAAATCAAATGTTGTATAAGGAAGGATCCATATTTAAAGAACGTTACTTGACATAATAGTGAATAATGGTCACAAAATCAAAATAATGTACTACTGAACAAGAGTGCTTTTTTTCTTATAAGTCTTGAGGATTATTTTACTTTAAAAGCAATGCTCATGCTTTACTCCATAAATATAGAAACTAAATTATAAAACATACTTCCACAAATATTTTGCAGGGGTTTGTTTGAAAATGTTTAAGTAAACATGATAAAATTCTAGTTTGAGCAAAAAATCTTCACAAAGACTTCTTGTTCTGGGCAAGATGGAGAAGACATACTTTCCCCTGATCTTCCTGATAGATGCATATGAAACTCCCTGAATCCAAAATAAAGATCTATAAAATAAACATCAATAAAATAAATATCAATAATTAGTAACATAAAATTTAATGTTTTTCTTTGTGGAAAATTGTTAAAAAGATTAAAACAGAAGCTACAGATGGTGAGAAAACATTTTAAAGCCACATTTCTGATAAAAGACTCATATAAATATATAAAGAACACTCAAACTCAGCTGTTAAAATCCCCAATGGTCTAATTAGCAAGTGAGTAAAAGGCATGAAGAATCATTTCATCAAAAGCTGCATGAATGGCAAATAAGCACATGCAAAGATGTTCAATATTGATAAGCCATTAAAAATGCAAAAACCATGATGAGACAGCAGTGTCTACCTATTAGAACAGTTAAAAATGTTTTGACATCTCATTCATTAGCAAGGATATGAAGAAACTTATACATTGTTGTCAGAATATTTAATGATAGACTCAATCTGGAGAGTGGTTTGGCAGTTTTCCTAGAAATTGAAACTTAAAATTTCTATGGCTCAGCATTTACATTACTCTTCATTTATCCTAGAGAAATGAAAATTTATGCCCAAATACCTGCATATGAAGTATCACAAAAGCTTTATTTTAAATAACCCCAAATTGAAAATAATCCTTATAAATATCCTCAATGACTGAACAAGTAAACAAAACTGTGTACCATCCAGACCATGGATTCTCCTCAGAAATAAGAAGGAATGAACATGATATACACAGCAACACTGAGGAATCTCAATGACATTATGATGAGTGAAAAAGCTCACTCTACAAAGCTCACACATTGAATGATCTCCTTTATGTAAGGCTCCTCAAATAAAGAAAAATTACAGAAATAGAGACCAGATTAGTGGCTGCCAGAAATTAAGGGCACTGAAAACTTGAGTATGATGGTGAAGTAGTAGCACTAGTGAGAGCTTTGTGGGGTGGAGTTTTGCTGTTGGTTGTGGTGATAATTACAGGCACTATACACATGATAATTACAGGAATGTACATATGATAAAAAGCACAAATCCATACACACACTTACTGTGTCATTTCCTGGTGTGGTATAGTTATTAAGTTATAACCATTGGGGCAAAATGAGTAAAGTTTAAAGGACTTTTCTATAGTATCTTTGTAACTTCTTATAATCTTAAAATTATTTCAAAATAAATAAAAAAAAATGAGAAAGACAAAAGAAAGCCCACACCACTGTAGTTGAAGTTTACATCTTGTTCGTGCTGCCATTTTGGAATTGGGAAAGGACATCTTTCTTTTATTTTTTGTAAAAAGAAAAAAATGCAATAAAAACAATGATACAGAATTTCATGACAATATAGTAGGAAATTAACAATGGTTAATATATTGGGTATTTTTATCTTCAAAGTAGTTGCTCAGATGACAAGATATAGGCATGCAAAATTGATCAAATAATATAAGAACAAACTGTTCTCTTCAATGAACCAAAAGACGTTAGTAATATAACTATCTTAACTATCATGTATATGCATTTTCCCTTCCTTCTTTTCTCTTGAGAAAATATATCTTTCAGTGCCTCTCTTGCACGTAAATCATTTTTACCTTATGAACATTGCCTTATTTTCTGAGCTTCAGTGCCTTCCTATCTACAAAAGCAGTGGTCTTATTACTTCAATGAACTGAACACCAAGTCAAATAGAATTTATAAGATTCTGTAAAATTTTCTGTCAAATGTCAAGACCTAGATGTGTGTTGGTATTTCTACTGAGTCTTGTTTTCCAGTTTCTTGTTTTTCAATGCTGTTAATTTTTTCAAGAGTGGTCCAAATAAATTAAATATTTTTTAGCTTCAGAAAAAGAGGTAACAGATATTAATATATCCTAAAAGCTTATAAACTAATGTAATTTAAAATAGAATAAAAATTTTAATCTTGTATCTTATAAGAAAGACATCCTAAAAGAAGGAAGATAAGTATCAATAAAGATTATACTACCCCCTTACAAACAAAGATTTAAAAACATGTTTTGATTATTTTTGGTACATTTTAGATATATATTCATCAGAGGGAGCTTGTACCTGTGCGTGACACATCTTGGTTCATCTTTTTTCCCCAGTCCCCTCTCCTCCCTACAACTCCTCTTCCTCTCCTTATTTACAAATGCTTTTTTTCCATTTCTTCCTTCTATTCTCTTTTTTCTTTTCTCTTCCTTCCTTCTCCCCTTCCCCATGCCTTATTCTCCTTCATATTTGAACAGCCTCTTCCTGTTTCCCAGTATCTATTGTGCATCTTCATCATTATCTGCCCTTTTTGTTTCTTGCACCAGGGAGACAATGTAGTGTTTGAATGTGTGAGTCCAATTTATTTTAAAAGAAACAAAGAAAAAAGTTGAGGTCAGGACTCTATCAACTCTTGGAACACAGTAATTTCTTGAATGTTATTTAATGTTAGGAACCCTCAGCCCACAGTCTATTTTTCTCTTCTCCAATTTTAATGGAATTCACAAGAAATAATATGTATCTCGGTCAGTAGTAAAGTGCTTTTTCCTATTAAGTTGGTATTGTGAAATATATATCTGTTCATTATAGCTCTCAAGCAAAATATCTCAGAAAACTCTTAACTCTTTCATGTTTTACTTCAGTATTTTCCCTAAGAAATTCTTAAAATATATATATTTCTAAAAAGTATTTATGAGCAGGCAATAATGAAACAGAGGACCCTAAAGTCATCACCAGAAATCTCTGAAAAGACAAAAATGACATAAAGAAACAAATCTATGAGGCTATAGAGTGACTCAAAATAGAAATAAGGTCTTATGTAAAGACAAAAGTAACAACCTTAGTAAATGAGTTGCTCAACATAGCTAGAGAAGAAATAGAAAACAAAATAAAGGAACAGGGGAAATTGATTGAAAGTTTGAATGAACAATGTAGAAAACAAGCACAATCTACGAAACAAATTCAAAGAGATATGCAAGAAACAAAAAATTGTATTGAAAGCCTGCAAAGCCATTTAAATGAAGCTGAGGATAGAAATTCAGACCTTGAGAACAGGATCACAGATAGCAATCTTGAAAGTGTAGAAATTATAAAAAACAGCAAAGCAACATGAAATGACAATCCAGCAGCTACAAGATGATGCCAGGAGAAACAATGTTAGAGCAATAGGAATCAGTGAGGAGGCAGTAGGCAATGCAAAGGATATAGCTAAGCTGTTCACAGAAATAATGGCAGAAAATTTCCCAAACAAGGGGGAAAATTTGGATATACAAATAAATGAGGTATATAGAACACCAAACAGTCATAACCAACATAAGCCTACATCCAGACATATAATAATTAATATCACAGGCATACAGCATAAAAAAAGAATACTAAAAGCTGTTAGAGAAAAGACACAACTCACCTATCAAGGGAAGCCTATTAGAATCATTGCAGACTTCTCAGCACAAACCTTAAGGTTAAGATGAGCTTGGAGTGAAGTATTTCAAGCCCCAGATGTAAACAACTGCCAACCCAGATTGATGTACCCAGCTAAAGTGTCTTTCAAATTTAATGGAGAAACAAGATATTTCCATGACAAAGAACAACTAAAGAAATTCATATCCACCAAACCAACCTTAGAAATACTGCTGAAGGATGTCCTAGATAGAGATAAAAATGAACACAATCTCCAGAACAACAACAGAAAGAAATCACCAGTCTGGACAAGAAAGGAAACAAGGGAGAAAAGCAGGAAACTAACAACAGTAACACAACATGGTAAAGTCAAGCCGTATATATCAGTGATATCCAAAAATGTAAGTGGACTCAATTCACATATCAAGAGAAACAGGTTGACAGAATGGATCAAGAAATGGCATCCCACAATATGCTGTATGCAAGAAACACATCTGACTCAAAAAGAAACTCATAGATTAAAAGTCAAAGGATGGAAAACAGTATTCCATGCAACAGGAACCCAGAAAAAAGCAGGGGTAACTATTCTATTTGCAGACAATGTGAACTTCAAACCTAAAATGATTAAAAGAGACAAAGAAGGTCACTACATACTCATAAGAGGAAATACTCAAGAGGAAGAACTAACAATTATAAATATGTATGCACCAATCACAGGAGCACCCTTCTATATAAGACAGATACTAAAGGACATGGAAAACCAAATACACAAGAACACAATTATTACAAGTTACCTTAACTGCCCACTGTCATAAAGAGATAGATCAGCTAGACAAAAAGTCAGCAAAGAAATAATAGAACTGAATCATACCTGTGAGCA
>PVJX010031543.1:0-21142 GCA_004027295.1 Dolichotis patagonum
TTTTTCCTATTTTAATAAAGAAAATGAGGCCTATAGGGCTTCATTCATATGCCAATATATCAAAGGTCACTTCATGATAGAACTAGTATTTCAATCTATAGAAGATTTTATAGACATTACTAGCAGCTACAGAATTCTAGCACTCGAAAAGTATTTGGGTCAAGAAGTAAATTGGAAAAATTATCAGAAGAGGCAGAAAGACTAAATACCACCAACTACCTGTTTAACAATATTGAGAAATCAAAACACAATATTAATTGCTGTTTATTCTATGAAGAATTTTGTTAGATTTTCAATGATATTATGTTCTAATGTTACAAAGTATTTCTAGGAAACAGAAAAGTATAAAATTCATAATTTATTTATCAAAATGAATTATTTCACAAAAGAGCATAACTACAGTATTATCATACAAGTACAGACTAGCCTGAGACAAACTGTAACACATACCAATGTCATATTAAAATCACAGTTTATTTTGTGTAGTGTTACGGTTTAGATCTAAAATGTCCTCCCGTTTTTTCGTGTATTGGGAAGGTAAGTAGATGATGGGGTGATGGACTCACCAATGGATTCATCCATTAATGATTTCATTACAGCTGAATGTGCTTCTGGGAGCTGGTGCCTGGTTGGAGTGGGCCCTTAAGATCTGGCTTGGAAAAGTGTACCCTTGAGTCCCCATTCCTCCCTTCTCTGTCTGCTTACAAACCCCCTGCAAAGATGAGCCAGAATAAACCCTGTTCTCCTTTAAGTATGGGTGTAGGATATTGTACCCCTGTGACAGGAAAGTCATAAAGACAAACAGAATTTAAAGGTTAATTTTATAATATGTTTCTATAATTACAACATCATGAATAAGGATGAAAAACATGTTCCTATATTACCCAACAGCAGTTATGAGAAACAGGAGAACTATTTCTGGTAAGTATAAATACTTATGCCATAGACATACGTAATTTAAAAAAAACAGGGATGGAACATAGAACCTTCATGCTGAATCATACCCCTAGTCACGTTTATTTTTTATTTTGAGTTAGGACCTCACTAAGTCACCATGTGGGCCAGCATGGGCTTAAACCTGAAATCTTTCTGCCTTAGAATCCGAAAATGATGGGATTTAAGGCATGAGCCACCATGCTCAGCTAACTCATGATCTTTATATAAGAAATATTAACTATCTTCAACACACAATTTCCTCATACTAGAAAAAGAAAAACATTTAGGGGAATTCTCATTAAATTTAGGGACACAACAAGACATGTGATTCTTCCAATAATTATTTATATTAATCTGGAAGTTCTCTTCAAGGTAAAGAAGATTTTGAACACTGTTAGTAAATAAGAAAGCTAGTTTTATTTTAACTTCACATAGTGTACTATGCTAGTGTTTGGAGGAACATATCAGAAGTCCCAATGCATTTGAGAAATATTTTATATCTGATTCTTCAACACATACACACAAGTGTTCTTATAGAAAAAAAGAACAAATTTTCTAGTTTAGGGACAGCAGTGCTCAGTGTGTACTGTTTGATGGAACCTTTTCCAGGAGCTGGGAGGTCAAACTATGTCTGGTCATTATTGATGTACCTAGAAGAATGGAAAGTAAGTTTTATAAAGATCATTTTCATAACCCATGGATAATAATCTTGGGATAAAAGTAAGAATAAGGGTTTGGCAAAACAAAATTGTCAAGTTGTTAAATGATTAAAATCATACCACAGGATTTTAAAATGTGCTATTTATCCAAGTTTAGATTTATACAAAACCTGTGTTCAACAGTTCTACTCTGTTATGAAGACAAAGTAGAAGATTGAGACTATGTGTTACTATTGGATGTGAACTCCCAGGAGTGTAGACTACTACGCAGGAGGGAAAGGAGAACCATAAATCCTCAGCCCAAATGTAGACTGATAGGCTATATCTACCTCAACGAGCACCGACAGATGGTGATGAAACTTTTACTCAGTCTGCTACAAGCTGAAAAGTTGCTGTAACCAGTAGTTTTTCAATCAAAATTTCAACCATCAACAACAAAACAAAGGAGGAGACAGCTACCCCAAATAACAGAACCAAAAGAAAAAGGACAACAGAAACAGATTCAGAGTTGACTCAGATGATGAACCTATAATGTAAGAATTTAGCCATAATTAATATGGTAAGAAAATAAATGAAAAAATTAACATATTAAGAAGAGAATTCCAATGATAGAATAGAAATCTTAGGACTCTGTACTTTAGCACTAATTAAATTGATATAATAGCACATTGAACACTGGGGACAGAGGAGTAGTAAATGATTCATAGGAAAGCATTAAATGAAACACCCAGAGAAAAATGGAAAGTGAGAAATATGGTAAAAATATTTTAGAAGCATGTGGTTGAGTTTTCAAGAAGAGCAGAGAAAAAAAAAACTAGAGAAATTAATGTTTTAAGATATGATGGTTTATATTAAAGTTTGATGAAAGATATCAAGAAAGCCTAGCAAATAAAATTATAAATATGCACACACACAAAAATAAAGAACCAATGAGGAAGTAAAAACCTTAATGGATATATCCAGAGGAAAAAAGACAACACCTTACCAGCCACAATGAAATGACAGCTACTCGCTCAGCAGAAAAGATGGAAAGCCAAAGATGGTGTTTAAAATGCTTTTTCTTCTCACATGTAAAAGATTTTCTTAAGGATACTCTTCAAAAGCTAGTTATATGATTTTCTCAGAAGAGTTCTGTGAAAATAAGTACCAACAGGCAATGCCCCAAGAGAAGCAGTGACTGGAGTCAATAGAAAGTTGGTCAATACCCAAAAACTGAATTTACAGACTGCATCAATGTGTAACAGTCCTACCCAGAGTAGAAATGTAAGATAGACTTTAAAAGTTGAATTGCTTACATCCTTTGGTCTTTTTATATGTCTATTTCTTTCTCCATTTTTCCTATCCCTGGTAACGAAAACGTCTTAGTTTTCCTCAAGGCCAGTCTTGAAACAACGTAACAGAATGTTTTTGCTGTGTGCCGGGTTGCCTCCTGTCTGCTTTGCATAGTGTTCGCTTCCTGTTCTAAATACTGGGAGTAACTAACTGAGACTGCAGCTCTCTGCCTCTTTCTCCTTCCATCCCAGTGTTCTTCTGTGTATTCTATCTCTCAGTGGATCAATAAAGATAGTGAAATATGGAGAGCAGGAGCCACTTCAAACACATTTCAGCTTGATGGGTCCCTTGTGCATTCCATTCTGAGTCAAAAATAGATCTTCACACTTCTCTTGCTGATTGTTTCCTGAGTAAAACACAAGGCCCTGCCTAGTAGCCACATTAAGATCATCACTGGCTGACCACAATTTTTTTTAGACCAACCTTCAGCAGGGAAAAGGAGTAAGAAAGAAAGGAAGTTAATACAACCAAGAGGAGTTTTAATAAAAACAAAGAGTGGGGAATGTGACCCCTGTCTTATGCAGGCCAATCCATTGGAAATTTTGCTGGTCATCTACATTTGATTTGGTACCCTTTTAATATTTATAAGAGTTCTGTAGATATTGATGTGTGAGCTCTCACTCTCTTATACAACTACCAGGTAGATGAGTTGGACTCTAAATGCAGGTTATTTTGCACTGGAGACATTGCTGTAACATAACAATAACTACAGTACAAAGTTTCTGATTGTATATTCTTCACCAGTTGACTGACATATGACTATATTCTATTTCAAACTCACCCATATACGTCAATATGACGCTTACAGACTAACTTAATTATCTTGCTAAAGGATGACGCTTGTTATCTGCACATTTGCTTTCAAGTTAGTAAAACTGGCCTTATATTCAAATACAGTAGGTAATTTTTCTAAAGTCAGCCACAATCATAGCATATGTGTGATGTGGTTACATTTTTCTTCCTAATGCCAAAACATTCTTTCAACACATTATCAGCATGAAGGCTCAAGTATTGTAATTACATTTGTCCCATTTGCCATATACCTGGTTACATTTTTATAGATCCTCAACACCTGCTTATATTTTGACCTGGTATATAGTACTTGCCAATGAAAGGTCTTACATAGCTACTGAGACTACAAAAATCAACATACTGTACCTCTAAAATTTCCATGTTTTCTGATGCAAGGAAAGCACCTGAGACAAGCAAGAAGTGGTTGAGCTTCTCTTTTTCTTGTGCTGGCATGAAAGAATGTGGTTTGGCCAAGGGCTGTCATG
Organism: Dolichotis patagonum; assembly: GCA_004027295.1. Taxonomy (NCBI): domain Eukaryota; kingdom Metazoa; phylum Chordata; class Mammalia; order Rodentia; family Caviidae; genus Dolichotis; species Dolichotis patagonum. The sequence continues at coordinate 4,205 of PVJX010031543.1, forward strand.
CTGTTAGCCACAGTGCCTCACCCCCATTTCTGGAGTTGCTATTCCCTCAATTCCAGGTTAGTTGCTGGGGAGGAGGGGAACCCTCTGACATGGTGAAAATTAAGGGGTGGAGGGACGTGGGACCAATGTTAACCAGTCTCCCCAACTTCAGTTCATTTTAATAAACACACTAGCCATCTCACTGCAGCCTCACTGTTTTCTGAAAGGCAGCGGAGCTTTGAATCACCTAATTGCCACTAAGATTTCTGCAGCCATCTAGATCTACTCTTCACTACCCACCCCCTTGGAGCAGGCATGGCCTTCACTTGAGTCAGCCAGCAGGACTGAATTTGAGCAATAATACACTGACATTTGGGCCAATCCCAGTCCTGAAGCCGCTGTATAAGCAGCATTCCCTTTACACTTCAGGAGTTAGTCTAGGAGGGCTCCTTCTGGGGCGCTGACCTGCTGTGATCCCACACAGGTAATGAATGTTAAGATATAAAGACTTCCCTTCTGGTAATTTAAATCTGCTTATGAATTATTTCTCAGCAGGGCTTGGAAAGGCTTATAAAACTGCTTGCGAGTTGTATCCTGTGCAGTGTGGACAGAGTGGTCATATCAAAGACAGAGCAACAAACACTGAAGACTGTTAGCCTTGTGTCTGTCTGGTGACCAGCAGCCAACAACCAGCAGCTGGAAGAGCAGACAGATCTCCGGCCTCCAGCACAAGCTGCGGGTGACTTGAGGGTCCACTGACTGCAGCATCAACTGTTATTGCCTGGCAGCAGCAGTGACCAGCAACAGACTGTATCCAGTCTTGGCATCTAGTTATCCAGCGGAATCTGAACAATTTGCCAATTCGTCATTTTCCTCCCTATCAAGCAAGGGAAACAAAGAAAGAAAGACCTTCAACTGACTAGCAACATGTTCAGCAAAGAGTGTAGACTAGTTTCATTATGTGTTCATTGTTTACTAATTCCATTGTAGATAACTGATATTTAAACTGCTGATATGCTGTCAAAATTTAATTTTGAAATTTTTTTTCTCAATAAAGCAGGAAAAGAAATTTAATCAAGGGAAAGTTTTTAGTCAGACCTAAGGTACATTTTCATTGTCCTTTAAAGAAAAAAATTGATTAACAATCAGATAATAACTATACTAAATCCCACCTTTCACTGACATACTTCAGCCCGTTGCTTAAGGAAAGGCTTTATTTTGTTTCACTAAGGTCGGAGAAGTTACTGACTTACAGTTTCAGAGAAAAACAAATACAAATGTTCATTCATGGTGAAGAAGTGTTTCCAAGAGGACCATAGAAAGGTTATCTTAATCCAGTCTGTAAACTCTTTTTAGAGAAAAATGATTTGTTTTAAATTGTACTGTTTTAAATTTGACCAGCCCAGGAACCCCAAGCAACTGGGAAGCCTCACTGCACTGTGTGGTATCTACTAAAGGCTTGCCCAGTGTACTTCACCTAGCTGGTGAGCACCAGTGCATCACTCTGGACTCAGTAAGGAGTGCCCAGTGATGCAAAGCAACCAGGGAGTCTTGGTGCAGCTGCAGAATGCCTTCCTAGCATACTCCACCAATCAGGGCATCCTCGGTATGCTGATCAAGAAGCCTCAGTGTAATAAAGGCTGCCCACCATAGTCCACCTAGCCAGGTAGCCTCTGTGCATGCTGGGTACCTGCTAAGGCCCTACCCAGTGACCCCAAGCAGCCAAGGAGACTTAGTACATCTGCTGACGGCCTGCTCAGCATATTCTACCTAGCTTGCAGCCTTGGCTTGTCACTTGGGACCTGGAAAGGCCCTGCCCAATGACTCCAAGCAGTTGGGGGGCATCAATGAACCACATGTGGCCTGATGAAGGTCTGCCCAATGTATTCCACCCATCAAGGGAACATCCAAGAGCTACTTGGGACCAGATAAGGTCTGCCCATGACCCCTACTCAACTAGGGAGATGCCCTCCAGGACAGACAGCCAACATCAGCCCAGAAAGAAACTGGGATTTTGCATTTGGCTGCTCCATGGGAATATAGCAAAATGGCAAAATGAAAGAGAAAATGATATCTCAGACTTCCAGCACAATTTCAAAGAAGTCTAAGAAACATGGACATAGAAGAAAGTGTAAGTCACACACATGAAATTTGTGAAATGAGAGAAACAAGTAAACAAACAACTCCATGAAGCTGTAAAGGAAAACAGGTCAGAAATAATCTTTTAGCTAAAACATGTGATGTTACGTGTAATGAAAGAAATGCAGAAAACATCTAAAAATGCATAGTTAAAAAATAGAAGAGCATTGGAAAATGCTGGAAACCTAGAATGAACAATAGAAGAAAGAATTATGATGAATGAAACAGATTCAAAGAGATATCCAGGAAATCAAAAATTCAACTGAAAGTTGGCAAAACTGCCTGAAAAAATGTAAAGATAGACTCAGATCTTGAAGACAACATAGCAACTAGTAAACAGGAAAGGACAGAATTTTTGAAAATAACAAGGGATCAGGATATGACAATTCAACAGTTGCAAGATGGTGCAAAGAAAAGCAATATAAGATTGAGGTGTAAAAGATACAGAGGTGACAACACAAATGATATAAAAAGACTATTTACAGAACAAATAGAAGAAAATTTCCAAACATGGGAAAAGAAACTGACATAGATATATGAAGAATATAGAACTCAAATTACCCGTAACTAAAATAAATCTACACCCAGACATATGATAATCAACATCCTAGAAATTCAACATAAGGACAGAATATTAAAAACTGTTTGAGAAAAGAAATAAATCACCTATAAAGGAAAGCACATCAGAATCACAGAAAACTTCTCAACAAAATCAACTCAAGAACAGCATGGAGTGAAGTATTTCAAATCCTAAAAGAACAACCTAATGTTTCACCTCAGACTTCTAGAAAAAGAAAAGCAATTCTCAGGGCTGGAGATTTATCTCAGTAGCATAAGAGCCTGATTGGCAAATGCTTGAGGTTGTGAGTTCAATCTCCAGTACAAACAAACAAACAAACAAACAAGCAAACAAACAACAAAAGAAAAGAAAAGAAAAGCAACTCAAGCCCCCATATCAAAAAAAGGGAAGAAATTATAAAGATCAGAGCAGAAATGAACACAATTGAGACTGCAAAAACAATACAAAGAATTAATGAATTGAAGACTTGTTCCTTTGAAAGACTAAAATTGAAGACTTCGTACCAATGTTATTAATAAAAGGAAAGAAGAAACAGAAATTCATGCAACAAGGAATGAAAAGTGTGAAATAACTACAGACCCTGTGGAAATACAAAAGATCAACCATACCTACTTCAAAAATTTTTACTCTCATAGTTTTGATAACACAGAAGAAATGGACATATTCCTAGAAACATATGAATTACTAAAGCTGAATCAAGAAGATGTGAAACTACTGAATAACCCAATTTCAGTTAATGGAAATGAAAATGTAATTAGAAACTTACCAACAATGAAAAGCCCAGATCCTGATGTAGTTACTGCTGAATTCTACAATAAATTTAGGGAAGACTTAATGCCAATACTCCTCAAAGTCTTCAATGAAATTGAAAGTGAAGCAAGTCTCTCAAACTCACTCCTGGAAGCATACATTATCCTTATACAAAAACTAGAGCAAGATCTAACCAAAAAAGAAAACTACAGATCAATCTGTAATGTGCATAGTTGCAAAAATTCTGAATAAAACACTGGTAAACAGCTGCAGTAAATCATCCAAATGATTATATATCATGACCAAGTGGGACTCATCCCAGGAATGCAAGGATGGTTCAACATTCACAAATCAATAGCATAATACACCATAACAATAAAGCCAAAAATAAGAATCACATGATGATCTTAATAGATACAGAAAAAGTTTTGATAAAGTTCAACACTTGTTCATGGTAAAAATACTGGAGAAAATGTCAATAGATGATCTTTACCTCAATCTGTTAAAATCTGATAAAAGCCATCTATGACAAACCAACATCATACAAAATAATCACATCATACTAAATGATCAAAAACTCAAAGCTTTCACTATAAAATCAGGAACAAGATAGGGTTCTTCACTATCACTGATGCATGTCATTATAGTGCTGGAAACATTAGCCAATGCGTTTAGAAAAGAGAGAGAAATAAAAGGAATAAATATAGGAAAGGGAAAAGTTAAATTATCACTATTTGTAAATGACATGATACTCTACATAGAAAACCCCAAAACCCCAAAAGCATTGAAAGACTGCTAGAGTTATTAACCAAATTCAGTAAGATAGCCAGATACAAAGTCAGCACTCAAAATCAATAGCATTTTTGTATGTAAACTACAAACTCATTGAGAGAGAAATAAAGAAAACCAAATCCTTCACAATAGCATATAAAATGAAATACTTAAGCATCAATCTAACAAAGGAAGTAAAAGATACATACAATAAAAAATTACAATACTTTGCAAAAAGAAATTGAAGATTTCAAAAAATGGAAAGAGATACCTTTGTTCATGGATAGGAAGAACAAAAACTGTGAAAATGGCCATTTTTCCCAAATGATTATACATATGCAATGCAATCCCAATCAAATACCACCATAATACCTCACAAATCTAGACAAATCATTTCTATAATTCATCTGGAAACATAAGAGACCCAGAATGACAAAGGCAATTCTGGGAACAAAGCAAGGCAGATAGACATCACAATCCCAGATCTGAAATTATTCTACAAAGCTACTGTGATTAAATTAGCATGGTACAGGAATAAAAACAGAACCAAATACAAATGGAATATTTTAGAAGATACAGTCACAACTACAAACACAGACACCTTATCTCCCACAAAGGAACCAATCATATTCACTAGAAGAAAGATAGCCTTTTTAATAAGCAGTATTGGAAAAACTGGCTTTCTGTATGTCAAAAACTAAAACTATCACCATGCACTAAACTAAAGTGAAAATGGATCAAAGATCTAACTACTAAAACTGAAACACTAAATCTGCTGGAAGACAAAGTAGGTAGAACTCTTGAAGACATAGGGATAGGCAGGTAGTTCAGGAACAAAAATCAAACTGCATGGGAAGTACTTCCCAGAATCAACATCTTATTAAAAACATTGTGCATTTGAAAAAAAAAAAAACTCCAGAAGAGTGAAAATAAAGCCTATGAATTGGGAAAAAATTTTAGGCAACTGACTCTCAGACAAAGAACTTCTATCTAGTACATATAAAGAATTTTTAAAAAATCAATCTCCCAAAATGCAAAGACCTAATCTAAAAATGGGCATCTCAGATGAATACACACTTCTCAGATGAAGAAACACAAATGGCAAATGAAAAACGTGCAACATCATTAGTCTTTAGATAAACACAAATTAAAGCAATGCTGAGATTCCATCTCACTCCAGAAAGAATGGCTAACATCAAGTTGACCAATAACAAATGCTGGAGGAGCGGGGGTGGGGGGAGTCCTTTGCATTACTGGTAAGAATGTAGGCTGATGCAACCACTGTGGAAATCAGTGTGAAGACTCCTCAAAAATCCAAGATTAGAGTTTCCATTTGACTCAGCTATCCCACTTCTGGGCATATTCCCAGAAGAATTGAAAGCATCATACCACAGTGCTATATGTATACTCATGTTTATAGTGGCACAATTTGTAATAGCCAAATCTTGGAAACAACCCAAATGTCCATCAACTGAGGAATAGACAGGAAAGTGGTGATATTCATGTATAGTGGAGTACTACTCAGCTACAAAGAAAGACACATTAAGGCTTTTATAGGTAAATGGATGTGACACGAGGCCATACTCATAAGAGAAATAAATCAGACTCACATGTATAAATACCACATTGTCTCCCTAGTGTAAGAAACTTAAAGGGTAAATAAGATCCAAAACCTTCAATAAATATTGTAAAAGAGTAAGAAGCTGCTAAAAGGGAAAAAATAACTCAGAAACAGAAAAGGAGAAAAGAAGAAAGGGAAAAGAAATAAGTCATACATTTGTATATGTATATACGTAAGATAACTTGGAACAGGTCAGTTAATACTCATACAATGAGATCAATTTTGTGTGTTTATATCTAGTAATCTAAGCAAATCTTGAAGATAATATTCAAAATAGCAACTACTGCTAAATTTCTATCATCTTGTTTTGCAAACTAGATAGTTATTGTTTTGGAGTTTTTGTGGTTGTTTGTCTCTTTTGCTTCTTATTTTTCTTGTCTTTTTGTTGTTCTTGTCTTGTTGTTTAATAGAACTTTTAAAAAAATTCTACTATTTGCCTTATGTTCTACTCAGGGCTCTGCAAAGCTATTTCAGGCATGTTGGTGCCCAGATCCTTGTCCAATCTAGTAGCTCTTATGATCAGTGAGCAAGTATACATCAGATTTTCCTATAGAAACTGCAACATTTCCTGTTTCATAATCCTTTGATGGATTTCACTGTAAGAAATCCATCAAAGTTAGAAACAAGCATCTCTTATTGTTACTTTCTTAATACATAGTTTGTCTTTTTCATGTTTTGTAAGCAAGAAGGATATCATTATAGAGTGGATATTAAAGGAACTTCATGGGAAAACATAAGAAGAGTCTTCTAAAACAGTCTGTCAGAAAATGATCCTGAACTTGATCCTTATTACTGGAGATAAAATGATGAAAAAAAACAGGTTTCACCATGAACAGGCAACTTTTTAATTAAGAGGGGACTGAATATGAACATTTTTGTTTTGTAAATAACTCAGGTACACCAAATAAATTGATGAAGATTTTTAGCAGATTTTTCTAGTATGAGAATGCTGTAAAATATAGGTGTGCGAGTGACTTTATGAAGTTCACAAACAACTCATATTCCCAACTAGATTCTTGCTGCATGATGAGCCATCAGTCATCTCTCACAACAGATTCCATAATATCTAGCTGGCATGGCAACCATTATTGCGGGAAATTTACAAAACTAGTTTGTAATGAGATATCATTTTCTTTGTGCATCAATTGGATCTTGAGCTCCCGGAGGGCATGTGTGTGCCTGTGTCTCCGTGTGTTGTGTTGCTGCTGTAACACCACCACAGGCTGTGTAATTTACAATGAACAGTGATTTATTGGTTCACATGTCTGGGGGCTGCGGAGCCTAGGATCAAGTTGTCAACATGTGGAGAGAGCTTTCTTGCTGCATTATAACAAGGTGGAATGGCATCATATTGCAGCAGAACAGGGAGAGATGGAGGGTGGGAGGACAGGAGAACCAGAAATGCACAAGAAAGCACAGATCTACTCCCTCAGTAATGAATCCCCCCCATGATACGGACATTCTTCCACTCACAAAGGTGGAACTCTCACATCCTCATCACCTTTTAACAGTTCCATCTTTTAACAGTGTATCAACGCAAATTAAATTTCAACATGAATTTTGGAGGGAATAAACCACAGTGACCTATAATGCCACAATAGCATGTGCTTTAGAAAATACCCTTAAAACATATTTATTGAAATGAAAAGACACCCCAAATGGGGAGAAAGCTTCTTAGATTACCATTTTTTAATCAGTGAGATGGATGCATATAAATATGTACAAGACAACAATATTTAATCAGTGTCAAAAGGCAAGCCAGTGTGTTACCTGGAAGCAGAGAAAAAATATTAAAAATAACGAGGTTGGTCCATTAACAAATTAGAAATATCTCATTTGGATGTGTGATGTTTTTATACAGAATGATCCCCATAAACTTGTGCTCGTTAGGAAAGGCCTCAGGTGGTTTCTCTAAACTTACCATTCTCTTCTCTGGGTGCTCTTTTCCCTGAGTTTGAAATATTAGCCAGCTCTTCTGCTGGGCACTGGCATTACCAGCTTTATCAAGCATGGCATCTCCTCATCGTCCCTAATATTCCTCACAGATGGCATTTCTCAACATGAACTACTTTGTCAAACATGACATTTACTTACAAGGTTGCTGAGGAGGGATTAGAGGCGTCCTTATAACTTTTACTATCACAGGCCATTTTTTTCAAAATCCCCACTGATAACTTATTAGTTACACTACTTTGATTCTCTTGAAGTCTGGGTGTGAAGCAGTTTAAAAGCATATTCCAAAATTGAACTGAAATAAATAAATTCTGCCGTGTTTTCTTTTCTCATTTTTTTATGAAGTGATGTCTCTGACAGTGTTATAAATCAAGCAAATGTTCTAATTCTGTTACAGCGTATTTGTGTTTGCATGTGTGTGTTTGCAGATCTGCCTGATTATATGCTTCACGTATTTAGCTATTAACATGTGTAATTTGTATAATGAACATAGAAGCATTTGGGATTAGTAATTGAAAAGTCAGAAAAATAGAGAACATGAAATTGCCCGTTTGTGTGTATATAGATATGTGTGACTTAGGTAAACTTAGAATGATGAAGAAGTTTAAAAAATCATTGTGTCATAGTTCTCAGTAATATGTTCTTTTGAAATACGTAGTTAAAATTAATTTTTAACAGATGCTAAACATCATGTGATGTGATCTCCTGGAAATGGTGACGATTTTCAATCAAGGGGTGTGAGCATAGCTCTAATGAATGACTCTCCTTTTGGGTCCCACATCAGTATTGTATGGCAGAAGCTTTTCTCTTTTCCGGTCTTATGGATGTTTCTTCTCGTTTTGCTTATCATTGTGGAGCAATAGATTCCTGGCTAGCTTGCTAAGTACTGCCTGGTCTGCAGTCTCTGCCTTACTAATTCCTACTCTCCCTCAGCATCAGCGTTTCACATTTCTCCTCACTGTACCCAAGACATCGCCTTCAATACTGCCCTGGAGTCAGACATATAGAACAAGCCCTCATTGTTTTTTCCCCTTGGGTCATCAAAACTCATGAAGTAAAATATGATTAAATTATCACTATAAGAGCTGGGGATGTAGCTCAGTGGCACAGTGCCTGCCTGGCAAGTGTGAGGCTGTGAGTTCTATTGCCAGTACAACAAAATATCATTATAGGAAATATTACCTAGGGAGGAAAAGTAATTGCAAAGATAGATAGTAAAGTCTTTCTGGACGCTGAGGATTCTCCAATACTGGATGGCAATGGGATTCCCCATATGCTTTGAACTTGCTAGCCCACTAGGAAAGAGAAAACTCACCTGGTGTAAAGAATGTGGAACTGAAAGATTGCAAAATAATATGAAATAAATTCACAGAATATCTAAAATACTGATTTATTTACCCCTTATGAAAACCAGAGCACATTTGTCTTTAAAACATAAGAAAGTCTGGTCCCACATATTATCAATAATTTAAACTCAAACTGCAGAAAAAACAAATGTAATAACAATTTTAGAAATTAGAATAGTGACTTATTTTGCATTTTTAACATTCACACTAACTATGGTGTGAGAAGTGAAGCATTAACTAGAATTCACTGCAAGTGGGTTCTATATGATTAGATAGAACAGAGCAGTGCCGGGGCTGCATGTGAACTATTTTAATTGGTCAATCTGGCAATTTCTCACATAGTCTTAGTTTTCCTTTTTTTTTCTTATCATGAGCAAAGATCTAAAATATATGTATATTCATCAAGAAATCCTCAACATTATTTCCTGTTTCTGGTTCTTGTACATCTGTTCTGGCAGCATATAGAAGCAAAAATAGCTCTGCATTTCTGGTTAAGTTTGATGTGTGAATTCTGTGTTACCATACATGGTATAAAAGCTCTTAGCTATCTTCTTCTTTATATCATGTTTAAAAAAAAAAAAAACTTGTGAATATTCTCAACCGTTGGATACATTTGCAGATAGTGTTCCAATATAAGTGAGTAAACTTCTTAACTACAAAATGCCCTTTGAGTTTACATGACCAAACAGCGATAAACAGAAAACCTTCAATGCTCAAAGGGATTATCTAATACCTAAAAATCAATTTTGGGGACATAATTCACTTGCATGTTTGCTGATTGCCTAGAAGACTAAAGGAAAAGATACATGAAGGTGGATATTAGAAAGAAGTTTGTAAGCTCCCAGTGTGAGTGTCCACAAGAATGGCCTTGGGGGCTGGGGATTTTTCTTAGCATTGTAAGTGCCTGCTTGGCAAGCCGCAAAGTTCTGAGTTTGATCCTTAGTACCAAAAAAAAAAAAAAATGGCCTTGCATTAGGTCACTGTAGGGGAAGATAAGAGTCAAGAGGAATTCCTACTTTTGAGATTTGGGGTATCACTGTTATTATGCTTAAGATAAATATATTTATTCTTATATTCCCCACTTTTTACTATGTGAGATACATTCAATACAGATTAAATGAATGCATAATTGAAACTCTCATGTTGTATGTAGGTAATCATGTCAATCTAGGTAATTTAATCATGCTAATATACTCTAAAGGTAAATGGAAGGTAAGTAGAAGTCACCTGAAGAAAAAAAGATTAGCACTAAAATGTAAATGTAGCAGAAGTGTTTAAGAAGCTAGGTTGGACTATGTATGTTTGACCAAGGAACAGGCAGGACAGAGAAATGACGTTAACAATTGCAGACTTTTTCTTATATTCAAAGTTTGTGTATCAGACCTTGCTTAAAGGTTAGACTCAGCAAGTTCTTTATGATTGGAATGGCAGGGAAATGTGTTGTTACAAGGTAGATGGTGCTCTGTAGAGAAAACACCCGTGTCCTCACACACTTGCTCAAAAATCACGGCTGGAAAGCAGTCTCCCCGTGATTATGTGTAAAATATATTTTGTTAGTCTGTTAGTCTTTATCCATCCAGGTCTGTTAATATAATCTAATTATGTGTTCTTCCAAGTTCATTTAAAGACGTAGGACGGATGTTGACAGATCTCAAGGTCATGTGATCTGCTGAAGCCTCTTGACAGCCCACTCCGCAGGCTTTCCACTGGCCTCCCTCCACTTCCACTCAAGGGGCTCATCTAAACACAGTGCACAGCTCTAGGGTAAACACCCCTATTTCTACCATGCTTTCCTCCTTCAAACAAAGATATAGATAATGACTGATCCTTAGATTAAATCTGAAGAGGCTTCTTTGAAAGACTTTATGGTTTATACTTTGTGTCAGTTTGAGAAGTCTAGAAGCTTAACTAAGTGACTCGGGAGCTCTCCATCCTAGGGTGTAGAGGACAATGGAGTCAACTGTGTTTTATAATTATCTGCGTCTACAACTTATTGTTTTTATTTTATGAAAGGCAATTGCTTTCATTGTTCTCCTCCAATGGGCTCCTTACATTTTCATGTTAGACCAAGACATAGGCCTACTGCCTTCAGATCTCATCATGGGTGGGAAGTAACTGTGGACCCAAGGAGAGGTCTGCAGCTCCTTCAGAACATCACAAATTTAAAGGCCAAAGCCATCTGCAGCGATAGCCTGCTATCTGACAGCACGGTGGATCATCAAATGCGCTAAGCTGAGGCTAAAGCAGAATTATCTGCTGAGTTTTGTTAACTGGAAGAGATTACACTTGAATATGTGTCGAGGTCATTTAGGGTTTGTGTTCATTTAGGTTGGGATATTTTAGAGTATTCTGACTGCACTGCCAATATGCTATCAGTAGAAAGGGCTGAGTTCTATGTCATTTCACTTTTGTGCTTTTTAGGGTCTCTGTCTTTAGGTATGGAGCCATACAAAAGCTTCACTGTGGTTTCTAACTGTGAGTAACTCTAAGATGCCAGGGGCAGATGGGGAAAGAGCTGAAGGACAGGGTCCACAGCTGTGCTTTGTGGTGCGACTCTACACAAAACCTACTGGGTCAATATGAATGTATATTTGGGGTTAATGCAATCCAGTCAAAATCCCAGCAGGTTTCATTCTTTGCAGTTATTAGTAATCTGATTTTACAATTTATTTAAAAGTCAAATATTTATATTGAAAATCCTAAGTTGGAGCTCTCACATGGCCTCACTTTGGATCGTATTTTAAAGCTACACTAAAGAAAGTAGAAAAATGGTGAAATAACAGACAAAAAGACTGATACAATGTAATAGTCTAGAAATATAGTCACATTATTGGGCATATTCCTACTATTCTTTTGCAAAAGTATAAAAATTATTCACTGACCAAATAATATTTTTTAGATATAAGTAAGGGTATATTGTTAAGGAGGGTAGAAAGAGAGAAATTAGATTTGATCAGATCAACCTCCATCAGTGTTCAGAAGTATCACATGGAACTCAATTAATATAATTAAATTATTATGTATTAATAAAAATTTTAAAATTGAATAATGGTCTTTTCAGCTGTGCTGGAAAATTAGGTTTCTGTTTGCACATAATCAGACATACTTCATACTACCAATTATATTTCATGTAAAAGTTAACTCCAAATGGACAATTATATACTATTATTAAACCAACTGTAAATTATAAAATTATGAAACTTCCTGAGAAAGAAAATAAAATATTTGTGAACTAGTGTTAGGGAAAAGTTCTATATAACTCCATGGTATTATCTGTGAAACTTTTAAAAAAGAATGAATACATTACATACACGTACAAATTCCCTATGATGAATATGATCATTATGTATGGCAAATATGTAATAATAAAAATAACTAAAAAAGAAGAAAACAGTGAATTCGACTACATCAACATGTAAACTTGCTGTTTAAACAATAGATATAGAAGAACAAAAAGACACACTACAGACTGGGAGAAAACATTTACAAATGATATTTACAAAGGGCTTATGTTTAGACAATAGAGAGAACTAAATAATAATAACATATTTAACTAGAAAATGAACAAGAGTCTAGACATGTAGTGGGACAAAAAACCATCAATAGATATTTTACTAAAAGTGACATATATTTGAATGTGAGCAAGTGAGATGTTGCTTGACATTATTAAGTGCAAGATGAAACCACAGTGATATTGCACTGGAAATCTATTGGAATAGTAACATGCTTCTCACACATACATAGATTTATCTGACTCACTTGTGCATGCAGCAAAAGTGGAAGCCTCATACAGTCTTGACAGAATTGCAAATGGTAGAGCTGCTCTGGTATACTATATGTCAGTTTTGTATAAAGTTCAACATATATTGGTCACATGACCTAATAACTCCCCTCTAAATGTTTATTCAAAGCAAATGAAGATTTTTAAACAATATTTATATGACATTTTTCCAAAGACAAAATTCTACAGTAAAAGGATATACCAGTAGTTGCCAGGATTTGGGTGAAGAAGTATCAGGCCACACAGAAACGACATGAGGAAATCATATAAGATGCATGGAAATACTTACGTATTAATTGTGGTGGTGCATACGTGACTCCATCTATCACATCCCACATAAATGTCTTCCCAAAATAATTTTATTGTGTTTGAAATAAAAGCAGTAACAATTACAATACGTACAATGAGTTCTTTGGTCAAAGAAGACAATGGGTTTACTTTACTTTGGCTTCATTATAAATACTTATTATGATGATGCTTGGATCAGCTGAGAGCTTCATTGAAAATCATATATGAAGGTCTGGAGGAGCTACGAAACATCCCAAATGCCAATCTATAGATGAATGGATATCTATATCTATATCTATATCTATATCTATATCTATATCTATATTTATATCTATATCTATATCTACACACACACACATATAGGCTAACCTTTAGACATTTCTAAGTAAATGGATGCATCTTAAGACCATGCACTTAAGTGAAATAAATTGGACACACATGTTTAAATACTGCACTGTTCCTCTGGTGTGAAAAAATGAAAGGGTCAATAGGACCCTAATGTGTAAGACATATTGGGAAACGGGAAGAAAATACTCAAATGGGAAGAGGAATAAGGAGAAGGAAGGAGGATAGACTAGAAAGGAAAAGAAAAAATGAATAGAAAGGAAAACAGAAACAAAGCTTTTGCAAATAAGAAGGGGTAGAGGGGCTGAAGGGAGCAGAGGGGAATGGGAGAAAAAGAAGAATCAAGTTACATCGTGTAAAGCCACAAATTCCTTATGATGAATGTGATCGTTGTGGATATCCAAAGTGTACCAATGTAATTAATTAATTTTTAAAAAGCAAAGGAGAAAAGCATGAGCAATGAGACTGAGGCAAATATATTATTAACTTGGCCTCTTTTCTAGGTTCTTTTGTGACTGATTTATCTTCAAACGAGCAAGTACAACACTCTCGTTTGATGTCTAAGGAAAAAGAGGAAGCATTCCGAAGGAAGTGAGGAATTAGTAATGAAAGAGGAGCTTTCATTTCTTTAATTTGCTAAATAAAATAATCAGTGCAACTAGTATTTTTTAATTATATACTAGTATGCATGGCAGTCAGGCATGACTCCAAGAGCTAGACAAACTGCAAAGTAAAGAAAAATAAGGAAGATAGTCAGATCTGCCAGTTTACTGTACTGTGATATCCAAGACACCCGGTTTTTATACGTACTCAATCATTGCTAGGTATGACAGTTACTGACAGTGAACAAGTTAGAAAAAATATGCAATAAATATCCTGAAACTTTTTAGAAACTTCATAGAAAGATGTTGATTTGCAAATACAAACTCAAACAATTTGGCTGGTCTAGACTATTACTTAAAGTTCACTTTGGGTGTTTCAGCGACAACCTCATTGAAGTGTTACCTTCTGATCAGTGATTCATTTCAAATATATTTCCTGCCTGGAAACTTTGATATTTTAAACTTTGAACTGACAGGAGAAAAACAGTGCATAAAAACCATGTCTGTTTATATTGTGAGACCTCTAAAGAAGCCTGAACTTTATCCAGTGGAAAACGTCTCTCCCTCTTCCAACAGCCAGTGATCAGGACAAGACCAGGGACCCGGCAGCTGTGAGCGCATCAGGCCAGCTTGGAAGTTACATGTGAAGACAATTAGAATGTCTTCAGTCAGCCTGAGAATTTACAAAAAAAAGAGAAGAGAGAAAGAAGAACCACATCAAAACTCTGGCTACAGAAGGACGCATTACAAAGCGAACGATGAAAGATGATTTTTTCCATCATGAAAGGGTAAGAAAGTCATTGTTAATATAATTTGAGTTATAAAGAGAGAGAAAGGAGCACTGTTTTTCTTATCTTAATTTTTAAATTTTTTTTTACTTTTTATTTTTATTGGTACATGTTTACAGTACAAACTGATTATATTCCTTGTGTTGAGTTGGTACATGAATGTGAAATATGGCAATTCTTTTTCATCCCCTTCTTGTGCCCTCCCTCCCTATCTTTCCATCTTGTGGTGCTCTTCCCTTTTGCAAAATATCTGCTATCTCCCCATTTACTTTATCTGCCTTTTACTTTGCTCCGTACTTTTATATTGTGTGTATTATATAAGAGAAACCATGAGATATTTAAGGTTATGTGTCTTATTTAGTTCACTTAACATTATGGTCTCAAGGTGCATACATTTTCCTACAAATGGCTCAAATTCATCCTTCTGTACAGCAGATGCATCAACAGCATTTGTTAGCATATGTAGATATTTCAGAAACATAAGTAATGGCTCTTTAAGGAGAAAAAGGCAAATTGAAAATCTATTTGCGCACCTTTTGCATAGAAAGAAGTGCTGTGGCAGCCCTGTGTTTCTGTGTTGGGTCACGTTGCTCCTCTGAGCTGGTCTGCTTGCCAAGGATCAACCAAGGACAGTTCTGTATGTTTTCCTTTTCTCACAGTTTATTTTCAAAGTGTATAGGAATATGTTAGTGTATTTACCCCAGAATCAAAGAATAAGATCATGCACTGGGACAAATAAGAGGAGACTAAAGCTGATTTTCTAGACTGATTTCCTACTGACAGATAGATATTTGGCTTCCTCAACACTATTTTTACAAATTTAGTCTCATCACGGAAGTGCACTCAAACCATGTCTAGAAGGAACTTCTGGGTCACCACATCTAGTGGTGAAGGCTTAGATATGTTATTTATTTATCACGCATTTATGGATCATCTGCTATTTTAGGCACTGGAAATTCATATTTGTTGGAACTAGTCATTGCTTTGCTCAAAATGTTGACTCAGTAATAGATGCTATTGGTAACTGTTGTATCAACTAAGTAAAACAAATTCCAACTGATTAGTTTAGCCTACTCCCACATGTGGTTGAATAGATTATTGAAGATAGAACACCAACGCTGGGTGTGAGTGGCACCGAACAATAGACCTGTAACCAAAATGGAATGGGAGGAAAAAAGGAAGAACCCATGTGTTTCTTTGGAGAAGCTCCACTCTTTTCCTTGAGACAACCATCTCCAGGCTTGTAGCATAGACCCTCCACAACTGAAGCTCAGATTCTCCATTCTTTCAATGTAGACCCTTTAGCTTCCACAGGAATTCTGCACTGAGCTCTAGGTCCTCCACATTTGCAACTGCATCATTTGTCTCTCTGGCACACAGATAGCAGATTGACCTTTTCCACTCTTCCACAACTGACTCTGCAAGCAGCCATTGTAAAGCTACCTTGTAAAATCTATCTATCTATCTATCTATCTATCTATCTGTCTATCTATCTATCTATCAATCTATCTATCTATCAATCTATCTACCTATTTATCTATTTTACTCTAGTGTGCTCTGTGAGATATCATAAAAGAGAAGATAAATACACAGATAACAGAAACAATGTGGGGAATATCATACATTTTGAGGTAAATTTTATGTGAAATGATACTAATAGTTGAATAATACTGTAAAGATTTTTTTAAATGCAGCTTGAAACTGAAACTCTAAAAGAAAGTGTCTTGTTTAGAAAAAAATTGCTAGATAACTACTTTGAAAAACTATTTCAACAAAATAGAAATTTTTTTTCTAAATTTTTTATTTAAAAGAGAATAAAACAAAAGGGAGCAGTACAGAGCAGATCAGAAGAGGACAACATAGGCAACACAGTACTTTACATTAAGTCAACTGGACATCAACAGTATCTAACGCCATATCTCTTACTCTGCTATAGTTGAGCATAGTTTCAATTACAATAATATCAAACATAACACAATAGTATAAAGGCATGTA